>JADBJO010003213.1:59401-219401 GCA_016801955.1 Conus betulinus
CTCTCTGTCTCTGTCTCTCTCTCTCTCTCTCTCTCTCTCTCTCTCTCTCTCTCTCTCTCTCTCTCTCTCTCTCTCACTCTCTCTTTCCCTCTCTCTTCCAGGCATTGATTGTCTCTGTTCTTTTGTGTTAACCCTCTCTCTCTCTCTCTCTCTCTCTCTCTCTCTCTCTCTCTCTCTCTCTCTCTCTCCCTTCCCCCCCCCCCCCTTCCCCCCCCCCCCCCCCCCCCAGTCGTGAGTAGGCTCACCATGAAGATGAAAATGTGGCAACATTTTGCATTGGTGTGTGTATATGTGACATCAGTTTCAAATGATTTGAACGGGCGAAAGAACAAGGTCAGGTAGAAGCATTTCATTGTTTATAACTGACATCTGCATGTGTGGCATGCTAAAATCTTGCTTTACTAAAAGCATGGTGTGGCTGTGATAGAATCAGTTCGGCATGCTTCACAAGCACGTAGAGCACGCAGATAAACAAGCAAAACATGCCTAGGCTGTGGTAGGGAAACCACCGCAGTGTTCCCAGTGAAGCTGACCAGACCCGACACTGTTTATTCAGGCCAAGTACCGGCTGTCAGGTAGAAGTCCCGCGACTAATTTTCTGTCAGTTTAAAAGGAAAGATATGCATGTCCAATATGCTTGAGGTTGAGCGTGATAGCTTCAGGAACGCATGCTCTCCACTGAGTTGCGATTTCATTTCACTTTGTGTGTGTTCGTTAGTCTGTTTCAGTTGTTTTTTTGTTGACAAATCTTTGTGGTGCTTGTCAGCAATGCGTATGAAAGAAGACCCATTCATGTTTGGTGTCGTTCTGTCAGTCAGAGACCCCACAATACAGTGACATCAATCAACCACAGTTCGTTGCATTCTGGCGCAAAGTATTAATGAAGAAACATAGCATCCTGTTTTCAACACACTATCAGCCAGACAGCTAGTATCACACTACACGTAGGGAGGAAAGCTTGTGGCAGGTAAGCGCGAGGAAGCTGGCATTTCATTTTCCTCGGTGAGACCAGACTAGGCTCTCGTACAAATTGTGGCCCTGTTGTACATGTCTTGTATTATTTGGTAGCGTTTACGAGTTATTCCCGCTTTTATCATTTTCATCAGTAGGGCTTCGTGCCATATATTATTGAAGGCCTCGCTGGAGTAAAGAAAACAGCAGTAAAGTTGAAAGTTATCTGCTGTCTTTCAGCACTTATCAGAAAGTTTTGACAGTATGAATATTGGATTGGTGGTCCATGATCCATTTCTGAACCCTGCTTACTCTTTGTCGAGGTGGTTTATCTAATTCATAATATTTTTTTCTATTCTGTAGTGAAACACTTTTCCAAGTGTATTATTCAAAAGTTATGCATGTAAGTATTGGGGTTAGATCGGCAACGTGACATAAATTGAGACACTGATTCCTATTTCCCAAAAGTTGAGGATTTTTCTGATTTTAAGAATAAATTAAACACATCTTTCAGACAAGGAGCATGTCTGTGTGGGTGTGCCGTGTGTGTGTGTGTGTGTGTGTGTGTGTGTGTGTGTGTGTGTTTTCTTGGGGATGCTACATTTAAGTATTCTGTGTGCAGGTGGCATGATGTGGATTCTATTTATATGGAAGATGAGTGTTCCCAGTATACACCTGGATGAATCAGACAGGGTCTGTGTGCAGATGGAGCGATGGGCCTTTGCTGTGTGGCAGGAGCGGCTGGAGGAACAGGAGGAGAAGCAGCAACATCTTCAAACAGTGAAGGCCAGACAGCACCACAGGTTAGTCTGCTGTGTCGTCTTTGTACAGGTAAGACATGCATGATCTTAGGGGTTTTCAGGGTGAGGAAAAAAACTGTAAGCAGCTTTATGTTGGCTTGAGATATACAGAAAATGATTTCAGGATTCAGCTGAATGTTTTCTGTACGAGAAAAAATAACTTTCAGGTCTTGTAACTGGTTATTTTTTTTTTTTTGAGTGCAGATAAAGACAAAAGTTCATCTTCACACAGCTGCTGAGGTTTTAAAAGCATGAAGTGTAGCTTTTGATGTTTAAAAGGAAGCATTCTAAATTTAAGCTTAGCATTTGTATGCAATGCCACAAGTCCAACTCAAAATACACTTTCAGTCACATATTACTTTGCGCATGACATAATATTGAACTAAGAATGTTGAAATCTTGCTATATTGCATGGTTTTGAATAGACTCTGAAGAAAATCAAATTGACAGAAAGCAAAAAACCGATCAATTAGGCACACATTCAGATTGTCTTTTGTGATTTTACTGCTAATTTTCATTCTTCACATATTGAACTTGACCATTTTTTGATGAATAAGTCACAGTCTAAATACCATTGTCTGGGCTACGTTTAAGCCACCACTATGTCTGAGAAGGTATTTTTTTGTTGTAATTCAATCAGTTTTGGTGTCGGGCAGAGCATTTTGTCACACAAGTTGGGAGCCTTGTCAACAAAAGTATGGTATGCCACGCTGAAAGCATAACACTTGACAGCTGTGTCATCATGAAAGTGATATACTGTCTCATTCAAGGGACATAATTGTGCTTGTCATATGGCAGAGTGGTTGCAGTGGTTAGTTTTCTTTCCCCCCCCCCCCCCCCCCCCTTCCCCCATGTCGATATTTTGGAGTTATGATGTGTGTTTTTATTTTATTTTATTTTTGTGTGTGTGTGTGTGTGTTTTGTGGTCGAGTTATTGTAGGTAGATTATCGACCAAAGAGGGTGCAGTTTGTGCTTATATTTGGCCGTATCTATTTTTGTGATTGTTGTGGTTTGTGGTTTTGATGTTTTATTTATTGATGATTGGCTGATGAGTTATTGGAGATTGGTGTTTGGATATGGTTAGGTCCATATTTGGTCTTGGGTATAGGCTGTTAGTGATTATTGATTGATGATTGGAGGAATTGGTGGTTGGAGTCTGTGCCGATACACAGTGTTCCTATGTTTAGAAGTGTGGTCTTGGTATTTGGGTGACTGATTGTTGATTGGTCTTTGAGCAAGTTAGTGTTTTGAGTCTGCATACGATTGTCGATATTCATGCCCCTATCTGGAGTCGTGTCGTGTCGTTCCCTGGGCAACCTATAGACGATTGGTTGCAGTCAGGGTGTGGCCTTGGGTGTGTCTGTCTAGGGTGTGTCTTTTTCTAGTTCAGTTTATTTGCGACTCCTGGTGGTGAGGCAGTTTTGCCCATTTGGTTTAGTGGGCTGACTGTAAGTCCATCGGCAGGTCCTAGTGACACAGCTCCTTGGAGAAGTATTTGGTATTTCGGTGTCTGCCTACAGCTTCCACGCATTTCAAGGGAGCGCGGGTTTCCCCGGCCTGGTGCTGCTTTGGCAGGTGTTTGTCTTGTGTGTCGTCTTCATCGTGGTCGTAACTCCAGGTATCGACATGGTTTAATATTTTTTGTTGCTGCATCCTCCGGTCTGGGGCATCGTACCAGATATTGCCTTGGCTTCTGTCTTCGGTATAGCTGACCTCTAGGTCATCATCACAGACGACCGGGAGGGGGGTCGAGAGCATCCTTCGAGCGTTGAAGCTTCCCTTCCTGTTGTTGAGATCTGCTGCTGAGCTGCTGAGCCCTTGGTCATCTTCAGTTTGTGTTACGGTGTTTTGAAATAAGTGACTTTGTGTTGAACTTGGTGACATTATTGATTTGGCATTGTTTGGAGCTTCATCTACTGTGGCATCAAGACCTCAGTGACAGTGTGGTCACCAGTGCCCAAACTGTAAATGCCCGTGAGGGAAGGGAAAGAGTTGAGGTGTGAAAATTGATTGTGGAAAAAAAAAAAAAAAAGAAAGATTGTTCGAGTGTGTGAAGGGTGAATGGTATTGTACATGAGCTGTTGATGATCATATATGTGTATATATATATATTTGGATATATATGTATATGTTGTGTGTGGAGGGAGAATTGCAGTGAATTGTATTTTTTTGAGGGGGTGTTGTTGTGTCCCCTTAGTAGTTTGTATTGTGTGGGGCACTTTGGGTTCTGTAGGCCATCCTTCCCCTCTGGATGACCCAGCCCCAAGTTACAACGCGATACCCCCTGTAGTATCCTTGGTCCAGTATTAACCCTGTGTGGCTTGGGGTCCTTTGAGGCTCCCGGGATCTGAGGTGGGGTGTCGGGGCATTATTTTTTAAAAAATATTATTGATGATTGATGTGTTATTGTTTGAAGATCTGTTTTACTTGTTTTGCTGGTGGTGCATGTGTGAGTGCGAATCTGAATAAAATTTGTTAGTTTCTCACACCTATTATTTGGTGTTTTGTATTCTTTGTTCTGGTTTAGAGTGTGGGCGGGTGGATTTAAAGGGGGTACCCTTTCACATTTGGGTATTCATGTCACTAGGCGAAGTGACGACAGCAGGACAAATGCATTTAAAATGCCATTCAATCATTCTCCTTGCTTTAGAATTTCTTTTCTTTCATCCTAACTCGGATATGAATCAGACACAAAAAGTGCCAAGTATGTTCTAGTTTGAGTCATGCAGTCTGCATGGTGATCATTTTGATGTCATTTCTTTCGCAGGCAGAGCCTTTTATCATTGTGATGTCCTTTCCTGTGCATGCAAGTTTTGCTAAGCTATGCCTTTCATCATTAAAATGGCCCCTTGTTTACAGGCGATTTTTGTTGAGTCGTACCTTTCATCTTGTAATGGCCTCTTCTTTATAGGCAAGTTTTGTTGAGTCGTGTTTTCATCATTGTAATGTCCTTTCCTTTACAGGCGAGTTCTGTTGAGTCATGCCTTTCATCATTGTATTGTCCTTTCCTTTACAGGCGAGATTTGTTGAGTCGTGCCTTTCATCATTGTAATGTCCTTTTCTTTACAGGCAAGTTTTGTTGAGCCATGGCAAGTTTTGTTCAGTCGTACCTTTCATCATTGTAATGTCCTTTCCTTTACAGGCAAGTTTTGTTGAGTCGTGCCTTTCATCATTGTAATGTCCTTTCCTTTACAGGCAAGTTTTGTTGAGCCATGCCTTTCATCATTGTAATGTCTTTCCTTTACAGGCAAGTTTTGTTGAGTCGTGCTTTTCATCATTGTAATGTCCTTTCCTTAACAGGCAAGTTTTGTTGAGTCGTGCCTTTCATCATTGTAATGTCCTTTCCTTTACAGGCAAGTTTTGTTGAGCCGTGGCAAGTTTTGTTCAGTCGTACCTTTCATCATTGTAATGTCCTTTCCTTTACAGACAAGTTTTGTTGAACCATGTCTTTCATCATTGTAATGTCCTTTCCTTTACAGGCAAGTTTTGTTGAGCCGTGGCAAGTTTTGTTGAGTCGTACCTTTCATCATTGTAATGTCCCTTTCCTTTACAGGCGTTTTTTGTTGAGTCGTGCCTTTCATCATTGTAATGTCCTTTCTTTACAGGCAAGTTTTGTTCAGTCGTACCTTTCATCATTGTAATGTCCTTTCCTTTACAGGCAAGTTTTGTTGAGTCGTGCCTTTCATCATTGTAATGTCCTTTCCTTTACAGGCAGTTTTGTTGAGCCATGCCTTTCATCAGATGCTGTTGTACAAGCAGTGGCGTGACAGACGCAAAGTAAGTGGCCTGCACATGGGAGAGGTTCATTAATGGAAACGTGTCGCCTCAGCTCAAAGTTGGGGGGACATTTACAATATCTTAGAGTATGCTGATATCAGATGCATTGTTGGTCCTAAGCTTCTGAACTAATGGTTAAGAGAGCACACAAGTGCATAAGTAGACAACACAACACACAACAACACGGCACACTAAAAAAAAAAAAACACTCGACAAAATATAGAAGTAGTTCTAGTTGCAAAGTGAAACGACTGCAGGCGGAAATCTAAACAAATCTTAAATAAATGTCAGCGAACCGCCCAGAGAAACGTGGACAAACGAGTCACAAGACAAACCACAACGCGTTTCGACCTCTCAGGTCTTCTTCAGGTGCAACAAACATGAAACAAATAACGAAAAATGCACTTAGCTTTGATCGCTTCTGTGTTCAGCGCAAGAAAGAAGGCGTTCTTTCTTGCGCTGAACACAAGAAGCGATCAAAGCTAAGTGCATTTTCGTTATTTGTTTCATGTTTGTTGCACCTGAAGAAGACCTGAGGTTGAAACGCGTTGTGGTTTGTCTTGTGACTCGTTTGTCCACGTTTCTCTGGGCGGTTCGCTGACATTTATTTAAGATTTGTTTAAAATATAGAAGGTACAGAAATACTTACCACTCTGTCAAGCTGTGATCAGTTGCATTTTTTTAATAATGGAAAAGAAATGTCAACTTTTGATAGATGTGGAAGCTGGAAACCGATGACCTTTTGGCCACAAGCAGTGCAGTTTCTGCAAGTACCACTCTGTACTTTACTACCATGCAGTCTGCCTTGAAACCACCATCTGCAATGCTTTTATTGATGAACATTCTGCTGTAGCTGTCTTTT
The DNA here is from genome assembly GCA_016801955.1 of Conus betulinus. Lineage (NCBI taxonomy): Eukaryota > Metazoa > Mollusca > Gastropoda > Neogastropoda > Conidae > Conus > Conus betulinus. The sequence goes on from JADBJO010003213.1 coordinate 65,793, forward strand.
ATTGACAAACATCCTGCTGTAGCTGTCTTTTATAGACAAACATCCTGTTGTAGCTGTCTTTTGTTGACAAACATCCTGGTGTACCTGTCTTTTATTGATAAACATACTGTTGTAGCTGTCTTTTATAGACAAACATCCTACAGAAGCTGACTTTTGTTGACAAACATCCAGCTGTAGCTGTCTTTTATTGACAAACATACTGTTGTAGCTGTTTTTCGTTGACAAACATCCTGCTGTAGCTGTCTTTTATTGACAAGCATCCTGCTGTGGCTGTCATTTGTTGACAAACGCCTTGCTGTGGCTGTCTCTTGGTAACAAACATCCTGTTGTGGCTGTCTTTTGTTGACAAACATCCTGCCGTAGCTGTCTTTTGTTGACAAACATCCAGCTGTCTTTTGTTGACAAACATCCAGCTGTGGCTGTCTTTTGTTGACAAACATCCAGCTGTGGCTGTCTTTTGTTGACAACATTCTGCTGTAGCTGTCTTTTGTTGACAAACATCCAGTTGTAGCTGTCTTTTTGTTGAAAAACATCCTGCTGTGGCTGTCGTTTGTTGACAAACATCCTGCTGTAGCTATCTTTTATTGACAAACATCCTGCTGTAGCTGTCTTTTGTTGACAAACATCCTGCTGTGCCTTTCATTGACAAACATCCTGCTCTAGATGTCTTTTATAGACAAACATCCAGCTGTAGCTGTCTTTTGTTTACAAACATCCAGCTGTAGCTGTTTTTTTATAGACAAAACTGCTGTAGCTGTCTTTTGTTGACAAACATCCTGCTGTAGCTGTCTTTTATTGACAAACATACTGTTGTAGCTGTCTTTTATTGACAAACATCCTGTTTTTGCCGTCTTTTATTGACAAACAACCTGCTGTGGCTGTTTTTTGTTGACAAACGCCTTGCTGTGGCTGTCTCTTGTTAACAGACATCCTGCTGTGGCTTTTGTTGACAAACATCCAGCTGTAGCTGCCCTTTGTTGACGAACATCCAGCTGTGGCTGTCTTTTGTTGACAAACATACTGTCGTAGTTGTCTTTTATTGACAAACATCCAACTGTGGCTGTCTTTTGTTGAAAAACATCCTGCTGTGCCTGTCTCTTATTGACAAACATCCTGCTGTGGCTTTTTTTGTTGACAAACATCTTGTTATAGCTGTCTTTTTTTGATAAACATCCAGCTGTAGATGTCTTTTGTTGAAAAACATAAAGCTGTAGCTGTCTTTCGTTGAAAAACATCCTGCTGTAGCTGTCTTTTGTTGAAAAACATAAAAGCTGTAGCTGACTTTTGTTGAGAAACACATCCAGCTGTAGCCGTCTTCTGTTGACAAAACATCCTGTTGTAGCTGTTTTTTATTGACAAAGATCCAGCTGTAGCTGTCTTTTATTGACAAACATACTGTTGTAGCTGTCTTTTATTGACAAACATCCTGTTGTAGCTGTATTCTATTGACAAACATCCTGCAGTAGCTGTCATTTATTGACAAACATCCTGCTGTAGCTGTCTTTTATTGACAAACATCCTGCTGTAGCTGTCTTTTATTGACAAACTTCCTGCTGTAGCGGTCTTTTATTGATAAACATCCTGCTGTGGCTGTCATTTGTTGAGAAACATCCTGCTATGGCTGTCTGTTATTGACAAACATTCAGCTGTAGCTGTCTTTTACTGACAAACATCCGGCTATAGTTGTCTTTTATTGACAAACATCTTGCTGTAGCTATATTTTGTTGACAAACTTCCAGTTGTAGCTGTCTTTTGTTGACAAACATCCTGCTGTAGCTGTCTTTTATTGACAAACTTCCTGCTGTGTAGCTGTCTTTTATTGACAAACGTCCTGCTGTAGCTATGTTTTGTTGACAAACATCCTGCTGTAGTTGTCATTTATTGACAAACATCCTGCTGTAGCTATGTTTCGTTTACAAACATCAAGCTGTAGCTGTCTTTTATTGACAAACGCCCTGCTGTAGCTGTCTTTTCTGACCTGGAGGAAGCTCACAGTACCACATGGACATCTGGTATTCTCATAGATTGTTAGGAACTTGATTTTCAAGGCCATCTATCTCTCTTTAATAAGCACTTTTGGCTCATTGGCGGTTAAAGTTCAGGTTAGGACCACACTGTCTTGCATCCATTAGCAGGAGTTGAATGTATGATAGGGGAACATCCTTTCTCCTACACTGTTGAACATTGGACATAGTCTGGACATAGTCAGCTATGTAAACCAGGGCTCCTGCAGTTGGCACCACCTATTCTGGCATACAACGTCAACGCCATGTTGCCAGGATAAGATTGTGACAACAGCAGTGGGGAAAAGATTAACCTTTTCAACAACCAGATTTCAGTGTATTTACTGTCACAGCTTTGGAAAGTGCTTTGCAGACTCAGAAATTCATCTGGATAAATCCAGTATTCCAGTGGTTAGTGGTAAAGGAAGCCAGATTTGTGGGAGTTGTCATTTGGTCAAACTTCATCTTTACAAGTCATATTCAGCACTTAAAAACGTGGCAGAAGCATAGATTGTATAGCCACCAAGAAAAGTCTTCTCTGTCTTTAAAGGGCTTGGATCTACTTCAGATTGGTCAGTGGCTGTGGGTCTTTGGTTCTTCAGAACCTTCGTACCACAAAACTCTGGATCCCATACTGCATCAACTTATGCCCTGGGGGCTGCTCCATGTTCCGTCCCAGTGTACAGTCTATTTGCAAGGGAAAGAATCAACAAAGTAGTTCCTGATGACAGCTTAAACCTTTTTATTTGTTTTTTTTTTTTTTCCTCACTCCTACCTGTCCAGACAAATGGGTTATCCTCACTTGGCATGGAACAACTACATTATCAGGATCCCTCATGAAAAAAAACAACTTCCACATGGTCTACTTCTTGTCGTGGTGTGGGAGCTTGTGTACCTCTGTGACCCAGAGAGCTATGCCAGTGGGAGCTGTATGCTCCTGGTAGGGCCACCCAAGCTGGACAGGTCGAAGGGTAGAGGTCAGACTAATGTAGTCCACCTCACCCGGAGGTTAAATGGGTTTGTGTGGGGCTAACACCCCCTCTTGGGCAGATGGGGCTCATTAGTCTGGGATGACAGCCCACCTAAGAGAAGGAAACTCTGATCTCAAATCTCCACTGCCTTGCACCTATACCCACTCTTAGGAAAGGCTTTGGGAGTCAACCCAAAGGAAAAAAATCGGAGTCGGAGTCCCCAAGGCAGTCCGAGGCTGTATACAAACGTTCTGGCAACTCCTGCGACGGCACTGGAACCATGTGTATTGGCGTTTGCCTTTCCAATGGACCATTCCAGTGACGTGGAGAGGGGGGCCTGCTGCATGGGTAACAGCTTGCCCTCCATGCTTACTTACCCAGGCTTTGCGCTCTGGAGAGGTCACTCCAGCTTTGCTTTGCAGCGTCGACAAAAACACGGGAAAGCAGCAGTCTACTGGTTATAAGTCTGCATACTCAATGGTGTAGAGTCAGATGTCAGGGGCTGCTTCCAACGTTGGGAGAGATCATCGCATCTCACTGGGCAGCTACTGCCTGCCTTAATTCTTTCACGACGGCCACGGCAGAGCAACGTCACTTCCCTGCATACGCATGCACCACTCGTGCTTACAACCGTTGCGGACGCGCGATTTTCGCACTTTTTGATTTTATTTTACGCCCTCTGATAGAAAGGTAACAAGCAATTGTTATATATCAACGGAAAGGGCAAAACGCGAACTTTGCAATGAGCATACACAGAAACATTTTAGCTAAAATAGCAACGCTACAGTTACGGAAACAACATAACTAAAACGTAAGTGAAAACAATCTTGTTTACGTTTGTTTGGTTAGTATGACAACAGCAAAAATGGGGGAAAAGGGCATAAAATTTCACTCTTACTTTGAACAGATGTAGAGAAAGCCTGAGGTATCCAATATGTGTAATCCCAGTGAAAAAAAAAAAAGAGAAAAAAAAAAACCGTTTCACACTGTACACATTTTTCACTGATTTGGCTTCAAACAAGAGAACGTATAAAACTGTGAAATACACAGAGCAATCAAGAAACAGCTAAGCACAAAAGCAAAAAAAAAAAAGAAGTCACTGTACACACGGTTCACTTTTTTTGATTTATGCCATTTGATACTTTCTTTTCGTGTGAAACTCCCGAAAACACGGAGCAGCACACAACACCTTTTGACACACCTGGCACCAGTAAGAACTGCGAGGCACCGACTTCAGTTGTTTTCTTGTCGCGCCTGATGCAACCATCTTTGCGTAACAAACGACACAGTTTTTTTTCATTTTCCTTTCACTCCCTGGAACTTGAGGCAACAGATCAGGGAAATGGCGTCCGGTGAGGCGACTGACTGGCAGCTGAGGTCCTTCCGGCGCGTTGTCTGGTACCTCGACGCCAGTGGTGGGCAGATCAATCAAGATGGACGGATTATTACTTCATCAAGGGGCAGTGATTTCAGGCGGCGTTGCCTGCGATGGTGATTCAGAATGACCATGGTTTGAATTGTACAGAGAGTGAGCAAATGGAAGAATGGCTTTTTCCACCATTTCAGTGTTTTCCGATGCATAGGAAAATAGGCAACCATTTGGTCACTCTGGTCAACTCCAGCATGTTCTTGATGTAGTGAATGATGGACGTTGGTTTTCGTTTCTCCTCGTACCTGCACCGAGCCAGTTCCATTTCTGGTCTGTGCATGGTGGACAGGGTGAAGACGTCCTTTTTGTCTTTCCACCTGCAGGCGATCACTTTCCCCTGTCTTCTGAAGTCCGCCTGCCCTCGTTGCATTGGCTGCTCAACAAGATCCCGGGGCATCCCAATGCGGTTCTTTCGTACTGTCCCACACACCATCGTCCCAGCATTAGCCAAGGCTGCGCAGATCTTTGGCTCACAATAATAATTATCATATACAAGTGATAACCCTTGTTGAGAAGGGGAGACATCAGGCGCATCACAACATCGTAGGGCTTGTTGCTGTAGCGCTTGTCACCACAGAACATCTCAAAGCGAAAGACATATCCAGTTTTGCTCTCGCACAGCTCATAAAACTTAAATCCCCACTTTGTAGGTTTATCTTTCATGTAAACTTTGAACCTTGAGCGGCCCTTGAAGGGACACATGGCTTCATCCACACAGATCTCTCTTGACGGTACATACACCTCTTCAAACTTCTTCTGAAGATGATCCACAAGGGGCCGTATCTTGTGGATGGGGTCATGATTTTCTTGACCCAAGGGGATGAAGGTAGCGTTGTCCCCAATGTGAAGGAAGGCCAGAATGGATTTGAATCTGTCTCTACTCATAATCTGGGCAGCATAAGAGCTGTGGATGCCGGGATCTTTTGACCAATAATTGGAAATCTGGGGCTTTTTGACAATCCCAATATGTAGGCAGATTGCCAGAAAGTTCTGCATGTCAGCCATGGTGACTTTTTCCCACGTGGCAAACATACTTCTTGCTGTCGGCGGGCCCTCTATTAGTTTCTCGGCAATGCAAGAGTCTGCATACTTGTTTGTTTCGTCCACTAACTTGCGGAGAAGGACGTCATCAAATGAATAGTCGATACACATCAATCGGCTGTGGGTCATCTCCTAGGTCCACTTGTATTCCCGTAGCAACTGCAAGGAAATAATCTTTATTGTCAAACTTAGTGTGCAATAATTATTACACACACACACACACACACACACACACACACACACACACGCGCGCGCGCGTGCGCGCGCCTGCACACACGCATGCACACACACACACACACACACAAGTGCAAGTGCGCGCGCGCTCGCGGAAGAGAATGAGAGAGACAGAGAGAAAGAGAGAGACAGTCAGACAGACAGAGGGGGGAGGGGGAGAGGTGTGCCTTGAACTCACACTCACACACACACACACACACACACGCACGCACGCACGCACGCGCGCGCGCGCGCACACACGCACACACGCGCGCGCGCGCTCACTCACACATACCGATACAACACTTCCCCTCCCTTCTTTTCCCACTCCTCCCTCCACTTAGAAAGTAACACAAACATTCAGACACGTCGTAAAATATATTTACCCTCAAATTCGGGGACACTGGGAAAATCTCGTGGTACGTTTCGAACCCATCCAGCGTTTTGCTCCACTCCATCTTCATCCACGTCTGTATCCATGTGATACTCTGGGTCTTCAGCATCCTCATTATTAAATTCGTAGTCGACAGTGTCACCACCATCAGACCCCGAATCATTCATTTCTAATTCCACGGAAGGAGCGGAGGTTTCAACACCCAGTGTGTCTGAATCTGAGTCAGACAACACCGTGTTTGAAACCACGTGCACCGCTCCTTCGTTGGATTGAGCATCTTCCTCGTCGCTACTGTCGACAAAATCATCAAATAAATCAAGCTCAGATTCTTTTCGATGAACTTGTACATCTTCTTCACCCCCTTCATTATCTGAACCACTTTGTTGAACTAATTCTAACACCTCTCGTAATGCCACGTTTTTCCGTCTGCCCGACATTTTGGCGAAGCAGGAAATCTCTCACGTGACTTTTGCGGAAATTTCCAGTGCCAGACAGGTCTCTTTGTTTGGACTTCTCTGGGGTCCCAAATATCATCGCTAGGTGCATGTAAACTTGCCCTCCCACTGGCTAGGACCCTGTTCTAAATATTTATGGCAGCTGCTTCCGTTGGGCTGTAGACCAGATAACAGGGGATTTTTTTATAGTTGTGCCGTCACGGAGGCACGGCACGTCCAGGCAGTACTGCAGCACTGCCGTCACCAGTGCACGGCTCGTCGTGAACGGGTCGACTGAGTTGCCGTCACCATCGCACGGCACGTCGGGAAAAGGTTAAGCTGGGCAGCCCCCAGCAAGTAAGGTGCTGCCCTGCCATGGTCCGTTAGCCTCACTGGGTGCATGGGGTTTAGGGTGAAAACCGACAAGCGGATCGATAACTTTGCACCAGGCAACAGAAAAATGAAAACTTCCGCCCTTAAATGGGTATGTGTGAATGTAAGGACAATGACACCAGGCTTTTCTGACGACCTTCAGGAAGTAAATGATGTTCGCAAAACAGCCGTCATCGACAGAGAACTGAGCAGAATGCAGATGGACATTGTCGCCCTTCAAGAAACCAGGCTCCCAGAAACAGGATCTGTGAGGGAGAGAGACTTCACCCTGTTCTGGCAGGGCAAACCATCAGACAAGGTCAGAGAACACGGCGTGGGATTCGCAGTTAGAAACAGATTATTGGAGTCTATAACCCTGCCAGTAGAAGGAACAGAACGAATCCTATCCTATCTCTCCGTCTCCAAACATCATCGGGACCAGTCACTCTAATTAGTGCCTATGCACCAACTTTGGCATCCACAGCAGAAGCAAAAGACAAGTTTTATGACAACCTCAGTGCTGCTATAAGGAGAATTCCCGACAGAGAATTACTGTTCATTGCAGGCGATTTCAATGCCAGAGTAGGTGTCAATCACAACTCCTGGCCCACCTGCTTGGTCCGTTCGGCACTGGGAAAATGAACGAGAATGGCCAGCGCCTGTTAGAGTTCTGCTGTCATCATGGGAAAACTTCAGAGATGCTGTCTACAACGCCGCCATGTCCACCTTTGGAAAAAAGACCAGCAGGTCAGCTGATTGGTTCAAAGCCCATTTAGAAGAAATGACACCAGTCATCGAGGCCAAGAGAAATGCCCTGACAGCATACAAAACCAATCCCAGTGAGCAGAACATCCAGGTTTTCCGTGCTGCTCGCAGCAAAGTCCAGCAGTGTGCCAGGCAATGCACCAACGATTGTTGCTTCAGCTCTGCTCCCAGATCCAGATCGCAGCTGGCACAGGCAACATTAAGGCGATGTATGACGGCATCAAGCAGGCGCTGGGCCCAACACAGAAGAAAACTGCCCCTTTGAAATCAGCTACAGGGGAGGTGATTCAGGACAGAGAACAACAGATGGAGCGCTGGGTAGAACACTACACTGAGCTATATGCAAGGGAAAATGTGGTCACAGAAGATGCGCTGAATGCCATAGAGTGCCTACCAGAACTGGAAGAGCTTGACAGAGAACCAACCATAGACGACCTCAACGATGCCCTGGTCTGTCTTGCCTCTGGCAAGGCACCAGGGAAAGACGGTATTTCCTGCCAAAGTACTGAAGTGCTGTAAAGAGACACTTATCACCGAGTTGCATGAAATCCTCTGCCTCTGCTGGAGTGAAGGCGAAGCACCACAAGACATGAGGGATGCTAACATCGTCACACTGTACAAAACTATAGGTGACAGAAGCGATTGCAATAATTATCGCAGCATATCCCTCCTTAGTATCGTTGGGAAAGTCTTTGCACGAGTAGTACTGAAGAGGCTCAGGTACTTGCAGAGCAAGTTTATCCTGATCGCAGAGCGGTTTCCATGCCAACAGATCCACTATAGATATGATCTTCTCCCTTAAACAACTTAGGAGAGAATGTAGGGAGCAAAGGCAGCCACTCTTCATTGCCTTTATAGATCTCACAAAGGCTTTCGATCTGGTCAACAGGGATGGCCTCTTCAAGATCCTCCCCAAGATTGGATGTCCACCCAAACTTCTCAGCATTATCAGATCCTTCCACGAAGACATGAAAGGTACTGTTGTCTTTGACGGCTCATCAGTTGCTCTTCAGCATACGGAGCGGAGTGAAACAGGGTTGTGTCCCGGCTCCCACCCTGTTTGGAATCTTCTTTGCTGTGATGCTGAAACATGCATTTGGTCCTGCAGCTGAAGGTATCTACCTCAGAACCAGGACAGACGAAAAGCTCTTCAACCTCTCCAGATTAAGAGCCAAGACAAAAGTCAAGCTGGGGCACCTGCGTGACTTCCTCTTTGCAGATGACGCAGCAATAACCGCTCACTCAGCCGAGGACCTACAGCAGCTCATGACTTGCTTCAGCAAAGCCTGCCAAGACTTTGGGCTTACCATAAGCTTGAAGAAAACACAGGTCATGGGACAGGATGTTGACTCTCCCCCAGTCATCAGCATCAATGACCATGAACTGGATGTCGTCCATGACTTTGTTTATCTGGGCTCAAATATCTCAGACACTCTCTCACTTGACGGAGAGCTCACAGGTGCATTGACAAGGCAGCTACCACCATGACCAGACTGACAAAGAAAGCATGGAACAACAGCAAGCTGACCGAGCGCACAAAGATCCAGATCTACAGAGCCTGCGTCGTGAGCACCCTTCTGTATGGCAGCGAGTCTTGGACTTTGCGTGCCCGACAAGAGCGAAAGCTCAATGCTTTACATATGTGTAGCCTCCGACGCATTCTGAACATCACCTGGCAGGACAAGGTCCCAAACAACACTGTCTTGGAAAGAGCCGGATGCACCAGCATGTACACGCTGCTGAAACAGAGACATATGCGCTGGCTCAGCCATGTCGTGCGCATAGATGACGGATGGATCGCTAAAGACCTCCTCTATGGAGAACTTGTGCAGGGAAAACGTCCCACAGGCAGACCACAGCTGCGATTCAAAGACATGTGCAAGAGGGATCTAAAAGCCTTGAACATTGACCAGGACAACTGGTAAGCAACAGCCCTTGAACGGTCAGCCCGGAGACAGACTGTGCAGAAAGGTCTCTCCAAGTTCGAAGAGACACTCGCTCAGCAGCATGGGGAAAAGTGAATGAGAAGAAAGGCTGCAGCCCAGGCAGACAGACCAGTGTCAGACTTCACCTGTGCCCTCTGCCACAGGGACTGTCATTCCCGCGTCGGACTGGCCAGCCACACCTGTCGTTATACCAGAATAGACACCTAGAGCGCAACTCCATAGTCTTCCGATATTGAAGGATGCCTACTCATGAAAAAAAACAAATTGGGAAAGCAAGGAACCATCTTTGCCTTCATCCCCAGATATGCCATCCAGTGTGATTGGCCCTAGTGACTTCACAACACTGCACCATGATAGAACTAGCTCAGTTTTCTCCTTTTCCTGGGTGGATGAACGTGCCTCTTTCAGCTCCGTGGTTTTTGGTCTTCATTTCAATGTGGATTTCCACAAATGACAGTTCAGCTTTGACTCTTGCTTGGAGGAAGAAGCTACTTCTGTCGATTGCTTGGAGGAAGAAGCTTCTTCTTTAGATCTGCAATAGGTTATGGTCCTTTGTTGCTTTCTACAACTGTCGCACACTTTGTCATTTGCCTTGGCTTCACCTGAGTCCGCTCCTAAATCTTGGACTACAGCAGCTTCTTCCATTTGCCTCTTTTGTTGCAAGTGCCGCCATCTTGAAAATTTGTATGAGACTTGCATCTCTTTTACGAGGAGTTCCCTTTCCTTGCCATTCGACTCAGGCAAGGTTTGTTCAGGTGCTACATTTGGTAAGGTGTGTAAACTTGATATTTGTGTCAATTTTGAAGACAGTCCTGTTTTGGCAGAGCCACACCTGTCCAACACCTGTTCAATGGCCAGCGAAGACAGGCTAGCATTTGACTAAGCCCAGATTTGTTAGCTTTGTGTTGTCTTATTGTGTGAGTTGGTCCTGTCAGCAATGCTGTTGTATAGATTTCATTTTTGAGTGAGTAGCAATGCTGTTTGATTGTCAAATAACAAACCATCCACCTGGTTCACAATCTGCCCAATAATAAGATATTAGGTATTCTATTCGTGGGAAATTCCTGTAGTGAAGCTGTCAGTCTGAACATAGACAAACAGTGAGTTAAGGGCACCAGCCTGATAATTTCTACTTATCTCATCAAGTCTTTATTTCCTTGACTCTGTGTTTGGTTTGTGGTGTGATATGGAAATACAGAAGGAAAAAAAAGAAGATAAGAGAGCATGATCTGACCATCCTTTTTGATATGCAGGCATTTGTTTGGACAGGCAAATATGAGAGAAAAAGGAATTTTACAGATAAAATCAGGAAAATGGCAAGAACTGGGTTAGTTCTTTTATAGCGCAATGTTGTGAACTCACTGAGGGTGAGCACACTGGCTAGCGCCTCTGGGGATTGAGGTAAAGTTAGCTCCTTTCTCTTCCAATTTCTTTTTTGGGGGAGGGGTGAGGTGAGGATTTTGATGACATGGTTTTGATCCATGCCAAATGGGGCTAGGGACTTGGTTGGACATGTAAGAGGTATGTAAAACTGTGTTAGCAGTAAAATTCCTTCTTAACAAAGACTTGAGGGTGAGGGAAGTGGGAGTGAAGCAGGGGGTGAGTGTTGATGAATGCAAAAACACACACACACAAATACAAAAATTCTATGACTTAACCTAAACAGTTGAGTGGGTTGATGATGGTTGCATAACTAAATGAAAGAAGGGATTTGAAATTCAATGAATTCAACCTTAACAGTTGAGTGGGTTGATGATGGTTGCATAACCAAATAAACAAAAGGGATCTGAAATTGATTGAATTCAACGGTAACAGTCTCGGGCGCTGGAACAGTCTCGAGCACTGGCATCTGCATTATCTGAGAATGTCTGCTTTGTAGTTTTTAGATTATAAAGGAAACTCAGAAGTACAGATTGAACTTGTTGATCTGACAGTGAAGAAGCCCAGAAATACAGATGAAATCTCTTGGGCTGACAAAGAGGAAACCCAGCAATTGAGATGAAATATATTAATGTGACAAACAGGAAACCCAAGAATACAGATGAAACTGTTGATTTTACAAAGAGAAAACTATAAAGATGAAATATATTGATCTGACAAACAGGAAACCCATGAAAACAGGTGAAACATTGATCTGATTAAAAGGAAGCTGACAAAAGAGATGAAACATTGATCTGACAAATGGGAAAGCTAGGAATACAGATGAAACTGTTGATTTTGCAAAGTGGAATCCCAAGAAAACAGATAGATCCCATTGATCTTATACAGGGGAGGCCCAGGAATAGATATGAAACCTACTGATCTGACAAAGAGGTAACCCAGGAATGGAGATAAAACTTACTGATCTGACAAAGAGGTAACCCAGGAATGAAGATGAAACCTACTGATCTGACAGAGAGGTAACCCAGGAATAGAGATGAAACCTACTGATCTGACAAAGAGGTAACCCAGGAATAGAGATGAAACCTACTGATCTGACGAAGATGTAACCCAGGGATAAAGGTGACACCTACTGATCTGACAAAGAGGTAACCCAGGAATAGAGATGAAACCTACTGATCTGACAAAGAGGTAACCCAGGAATAAAGGTGACACCTATTGATCTGACTAGGGTTTTTTTGGTCATTCTCTAATTTTCATCTTTTAGATGTGTTAGCCATGTTACATGTTTTGAGTTACTTTACTGGTTTCCATGGTGACAATATAGTCACCTATCACCTATCCCATAGTCTTGAAGACCAATAGGGCACCACAGAAGACTTCACAATCAGCTTCCTCCACTCCTGCTTATCTGACGCTCTTAGGCAGTTGCTGAGTGTGAGGCAGGTCCATTCACTGATGCCCTCCCATCTCTTTCTCTGTCTTCCTCTCCTTCTGCCTTCTTGCACTATTCACACATAATCAGGGATTTCTTAATTGTTCTATTTATCAGGCATGTTAATGACTTTTAACAGACTCAAGTATATGAAAGCAGGTTGTCACTTTTGTCTGCATGCATTTAATCAGGCACATTAATGTGTTTGGCAGGCTCACTATGTGAAAGCAGACACCCACTACTATCTGCACACGGCTCCCTATTGTCTGTTCCGGATGAGGGTTTTTGTCCAGATGAGGAAGAATCATCGCATGAACAAGGAGAGAGCTGCAGAATTTCGCAGGTGAGTTTGGCCAGTGGCTTAATGGTATGCAACAGTGCAAAAAGATGAGGAAATCCCCATGAAGGAAAGGAGACTTAGGAGTAGGAAAAACCCCATGAAGGAAAGGAGACTTAGGAGTAGGAAAACCCCATGAAGGAAGGAAGGCTGAGGAGTAGGAAAACCTCATGAAAGAAAGAAGAGACTTAGGAGTAGGAAAACTCCATGAAGGAAAGAAGACTTAGGAGTAGGAAAACCTCATGAAAGAAAGGAGACTTTGGAGTAGGAAAACCCCATGAAGGAAAGAAGACTGAGGAGTAGGAAAACCCCATGAAGGAAGGAAGGCTGAGGAGTAGGAAAACCCTATGAAGGAAAGGAGACTTAGGAGTAGGGAAACCTCATGAAAGAAAGGAGACTTCGGAGTAGGAAAACCCCATGAAGGAAAGAAGACTGAGGAGTAGGAAAACCCCATGAAGGAAAGAAGACTGAGGATAGGAAAACCCCATGAAGGAAAGAAGACTGAGGAGTAGGAAAGCCCCATGAAGGAAAGAAGACTGAGGAGTAGGAAAACCCCATGAGGGAAAGAAGACTGAGGAGTAGGTAAACCCCACGAAGGAAAGAAGGCTGTGGGGTAGGAAAATCCCATGAAGGAAAGAAGACTTAGGAGTAGGAAAATCCCATGAAGGAAAGTGGGGAAAACCCCATGAAGGAAAGAAGACTGAGGAGTAGGAAAACCCCATGAAGGAAAGAAGACTGAGGAGTAGGAAAACCCCATGAAGGAAAGAAGACTGAGGAGCAGGAAAACCTGGGGAATGAACTCTGTGACAATTAGCAGGCTAAAATGTTGGTAAGTTGTGTTAGTGGCTGAATGAACTCTGTGACAATGAGCAGGCTAAAATGTTGGGGGGTTGTGTCAGAATGCACAGTGGAGGCACAGTATTCACCACTGTGGGTTACATGATGGATGAGGTGAGAGCTGTTGTGAGTGCTGTTCGTTGTTTGACCATGATTTCATTCAGTAAACGTGTTTGACTTGTTGGCAGAGAGAGTGTGCTGCTGACGGCCTTCTCCCTCTGGAAGGAGACCTACACCCACAGCAAAGACCTCAGGTTGATGGAGGCTATGGTGAGTACTGCTGTCTGTCTGTCTGTCTTGTCTGTCTGACCTCAGGGTGATGGCGGCAATGGTGGGTACTGCTGTCTGTCTGTCTGTCTGTCTGACCTCAGGTTAATGGTGTCTATGGTGAGTACTGCTGTCTGTCTGTCTGTCTGACCTCAGGTTGATGGAGGCTATGGTGGGTACTGCTGTCTGTCTGTCTGTCTGTCTGACCTGAGGTTGATGGAGGCTATGGTGGGTACTGTTGTCTGTCTGTCTGTCTGACCTGAGGTTGATGGAGGCTATGGTTGGTACTGCTGTCTGTCTGCTGTTTGACCTCAAATTGATTGTGGTGGGTTCTTTTCTCTGCTGTCATCTTTCTGATCTCAGGATGATGGAGAGCATGGTGGGTTTTCTCTGCTGTCTGTCTGTCTGTCTGACCTCAGGCTGATGGAGGATGTGATGGGTTGTTTTCTCCGCTGTCTGTCTGTCTGACGGTTCGTCTGTCTGACCTCAGGCTGATGGAGGATGTGGTGGGTTTTTTTTCTCTGCTGTCTGTCTGCCTGCCTGTCTGTCTGACCTCAGGCTGATGGCAGGTGTGGTGGGTTTTTTTTCTCTGCTGTCTGTCTGTCTGTCTGACCTCTGACTGATGACTGATGGAGGGTGTGGTTGGTTCTTTTCTCTGCTGTCTGTCTGTCTGTCTGTCTGACCTCTGACTGATGGAGGGTGTGGTTGGTTTTTTTCTCTGCTGTCTTGTCTTACTGTCTGTCTGACTTCAAATAACTGGAGGGCATAGTGGATACATCATTATTGTCTTCTGTCCGATCTCGGACCAATGTGGTGTTCTAGAATGTTTGAGAATCGTGAGGTACCACAACCAATCAAAATACACAGAACTTTCTACAAGGATCAAGAACCATGGCATGTTAATACCACTCTCAATGCTGGGAACATTGCAGAAACAATTTACGGAAGCTTCTGGGTCTTTCTGTATTGTTCTCAGTAAGTAGTTGTGTATATATGTCAATAGGTAAACAAATGCCACATCAGATTGCGCATATACATTGTAAAACCTAAAGTATGTAGAAACCCAAATACGAATCAACTGATGATAATCACAAGTGCAACTGTTTGTAAGATATCCTCCACCTAGAACAGATTAAGGAAAATTTGTTTGAAATGAAACTGGATGCATTTCATGCCCAAAGTCAACATGGCATGAATTCTCAGATCGCAGTGAAGTGATCACCTACTTCACTTACCAAGCAGCTCATACAGTCCCCTCCAACATTGTCACTTCCCATGATGGTCTCTCTGTTCATGTCAAAGATCTGCAAGCACATCACCATCACACCACTCCGTCATTGATCAATATAGCAGAGTTTAAAGACATGAGCAGGCGGCAATCTGTCTGCCACACAAATGTCACAGGTTGAAGGAACAAACTGAAATTCATCACACTCCAGACAATGACTAGGCTTTCCTCTGCAATTGTAGTCGAGTTCTGTTCCTCCAAACAGGGTTTCTTGCTGGCTTGGCTGCCTCAGAACTGCACCAGTGCTGACATGAGATGGGTCTATCCTCTGGATGTAAGTCCTGGGAGGGTCAGGAGAGTAGAGGATTGGGTTGCTGGTCTGGTACACCCTCTCTTGTGCGTTGCCCCACTCCACTTCAGTGGGTCTTTAAGATCAGGTGGGCAAAAGATCATTAAAACTCTCCAGATCCAGTAGCCTTATTCCGCAACAGCCTGAACAGTTCTTCAGGGCTGTCTTAAATACCCCCACACTTTTAACCTATTCCTGGAATACATCATGACTGATGCACTTGAAGATGGGTCAGCACAGGAGGAAGATCCGTCACAAAACTTCAGTTCTGAGAAGTTGTCGATGGCCTTCCGGGCAGTGCACAAGAATTAGTCAAGCTTGGGGAAAGACTGGATGAGAGGAAATAACAAACTTTATCATATCCCAAAAGAGAAATTAAGTGATGTGCAATGATAATCAATCAGACCAAAATTGATAGTACCAAGATAAAAATAATTAACCTTTACACAAGACTCATGAGTAACAAGGACATAGGCCCTATCTACCCCTAACACACACACACACACACACACACACACACACACACACACCGCTCATACCCACATCATCACCCCCCCCCCCCCACACACACACACACACACACACACACACACACACACACACACACACACACACACCCTTCCCCCCATCTACATTTTACCTCCTCCCTCCAAGTTACTGTTATACACACTCCGCACACACACATACACACACACTGTCACAGGCACGATCAGCACATCGGCCGCTTGTATAATACTGTAAGGGACAAGGATTACCTCCCTAATCGTTTGTTCCGTAAGTGAACTCTTCTCAATCTCAAACAGACGGGCCCTGACCACTGCCACTGTCAGACGTTGCTGTCGCTTGCTGTCCAGAGCTTGATTTTTCTTTAATCCCCCCTAGAAGGGATTATTGTTGTGCCGCTCTGATGTGAGACCTTGACCAGGACGAGGGTCCCACCCTGGTGAGCAGCATGACAATAATCCCTTCTAGGGGGGATTAAAGAAAAACGGTAAGGCCATCACATGGACACCTGTGTGTCAAGAGCATTCCAGATGGTTCTAAGACTGCTAGCTAATGATCCTGTTCTCAAGTTACCAGACCTTTCACGTCAGTTCATTCTGCGAACAGATGCTTCATCTGTAGGTCTTGGTGCTGTTCTTCTACAAGAACATGATGGTGTTTCTCACCCTGTGGTATTTATCAGCAGAAAGCTACTCGACAGAGAGACCCGGTATTCAACCATCAAGAAAGAGTGTTTAGGTATTGTATGGTCAATCCAGAAACTGTCTCGTTACCTCTGGGAACAACAGTTCATGCTTCAAACTGACCACAAGCCTCTCACTTTTTTGACAAGTTCTGCATTCAAGAACACACAAGGGTCACTCGCAGATCACTCTTGCTCCAAGCATTTGCTTTTGTTGTCCAACCTGTCAAGGGGATCGGTAATATCCTAGCTGACATTCTAAGTCGTAGCGGCGAATCGGTCACGATTACATAAATGTGTTGCAGAATCCTTCCATTCATAGATCTTGTGTTGTTGTTTTTTTTCTTCTGACAGATCACTGTAGAGAAGTGGAGGACTTTGTCCTGATCTGCAGTAGTGGAGATCTATTCATAATGTATTTATTTACTTCTTTGTTTATATTTTGGCATTTTCAGAAAAAGTACCTCCTTTGGTGATAATTTTTATACTATCCAATCTTTTCGTGAATGTTTTGCAGATTCATTGTTCCCCTATGATTGTCTCGCAGGATTTCTGTTATGACCTGTGACAAGGTTTTCCATTACCTCTCTCTTCTTTTTTTGAAAAGCTTGCGCTTTCGTTTTTTCGAGGAAGGGGTATTGTCACAGGCATGATCAGTGCATCAGTCGCTTGTATAATAACGTAGGGACTAGGATTACCTCCCTTATCGTTTGTTCGGTAAGTGAACTGTTCTTAGTCTCAAACAGATGAGCCCTGACCACTGCCGCTGTCAGACGTTGCTGTTGCACGCTGTCCAGAGCTTGATTCTTCTTTAATCCCTCCTAGAAGGGATTATTGTCGTGCTACTCTGATGTGAGACCTTGACCTGGACGAGGATCCACCCTGGTGAGCGCTGTGGGCTGTCCCTGAGCTGCCTCCCACTTCCCTGTGCAGATAGCAGCCAACATTTTCCCCCCAGTCGCCTGACCCAGTTCGGCAGTCCTCCATCTTCTTTCGAGAGCTGTGTTACCTCGGGCCAGCTTCCTTCACCTTCACTATGTTTCAGTGAGAGGACATTGATCTACACCCCCTCCCCCCCTGGTGCCTAGTCGCAGGAGTGGGCTACTTGTCACTTGGTGACCTACTTTCTCCGCTGTGCACAGCACATGAGATTGGACTTGTTTGTCGTGGTGTGTTGTTTTCAACGGTACGGATTACCGCCACACTTCCTTCCCTCTTCACGGCAGGAATAAGGTCGGATCATGTATTTCTTACTAGTATGTGTGCATAGGTTTTTCCCTGACAGCACCTTTCCGGAACCGGTCAAAGATTATTTCGGAAGTTGCTTCTGTGTCAGCAGCTTATATTTGTCTTACATAACTATTTCATGTCTCAGGAAATCATCTTCATTTTTCAGGATGAGTCTGGAACTCGCTTGTCCAGTATGTTTACATGCTTTGAGATTATTGATGTATTTCTGATTGTGTGAAGAATCAGGACTTTTGATATGTGTTGTGTAAAAGCCTGTGGGAGTTGTGAAATCTGTAGATGTTCTCTCATTGAGAGAGGCCTATTAGTCTAATTAATAATATACCTGAAAGATTGATAATATACTTGTATCTTTGACAGCAGATATATATACATTGCAACTGTCTTCTACATTTTATTTATGAGACAGTCTTCTGCTGAAAAGGAAATATTTATGCATTTTTTAACCAGCAGGTGGATTGAGTCTGCCTAGTGCCACTTGAGGAAGGTTGATTTATTTGTGACATCCCTAGTATCTGTTGTAACCTAGCAAGATAAGGGATGTCCTCTCCTCCCTCATCCTCCTCCTTGTGCACTAAATGTGTGAACTCCTCCATACCTGCCTGGTCTGTTGTCGCAAGGTGTGAGTGAGAGGGAGTGAAGTCATTAGTAATACAAACAACATGCACGCCTTCTGAACACACAAGGAGACAGACCACATACATTTTCCACATACACCTCTCACTTTCCCTTCTGTGACACACACACACACACACACACACACACACACACACACACACACACACACACACACACAGTGAGTCACCAACTAATTCACTGACACTCATTGACTCTTGATTTCAGGAGAAATTAGCACAAGATTGTAAAGAATGTTAAAAAAGAGTAGATTTTGGGATAAAAGTTTTGTCTGTCTTATAAATAAAATCTGTGAATGAACACCAGCATTACTGAGTTTCTGTAGACAAAAGATTCTTGAGTGACTTTTAATGTATGTTGTTGACATTCCTTTGACAACAAATTTACTGTCTGAAATGATGCGTAGATATTTGTATTTATACACTCTCTCAATAACTTGGCTATCAATATGGACAGATGGCGCTGGTGATGGGTCTTTATGGAAATTAACTAACATTTTATTTGTTTTTAAAACATGTAGGTCAAGATACATTCCCAGTCGCCCAGACTTTTACACTATTTTCACACCTTCATTCTGGATGAAAAATCAAATAGGTATAGCATGGATATCAGCACCAAGAAGATCAGGTTGATGGCCAGCCACACCACCATCAGCAGTAGTGGACAACACTAGGAACTGCTCAGCAGCTCATTTACCAGGAATTTGTCAGCAGACAGGGCCAAACCAAAAATCCTGTCAATGGTAACAAAGACAGCATCAACACTGTTCAGTCTGAGCCCTGCATGGAAGGTTTATAGCGTCTCCACCAGACAGATCAGGCTTCTGCATGCACAGATGTGAAGGACAATAGCATTTCCACCAGACAGATCAGGCTTCTGCATGCACAGATGCGGAGGACGATAGCATCTCCACCAAACAGATCAGGCTTCTGCATGCACAGATGTGGAGGACAATAGCATCTCCACCACACAGATCAGGCTCCTGCATGTACAGATGTGAAGGACAATAGCATCTCCACCAGACAGATCAGGCTCCTGCATGCACAGATGTGGAGGAAGATAGCACTCCACCACACAGATCAGGCTCCTGCATGCACAGATGTGGAGGACGATAGCATCTCGAAGGCATCTTGCCATGTGAAGGTCCACTGACATCAACAAAAGGGAGAAACCAACAAACATTCATTGATATGGGCATGTATTAAGATCCAGTGACTTTAATGGAACAATATTTCACAAAACTGTTGAGAGAGAGTGCTGAAAGGGAAGATGAAAAACAATAGACTGACAATATTGCAAAATGGACATGGAAGAGACCCAGGCCTTGGTAGATGCCTGACAGAGCTGTACGAAGATGGTGAACAGTTCTTTAGGGTAGCACCTCAAACACTTCACAGAGTTATGCAAGAAAGAGAATGTCCTCCCATTGCAGTCACATGACTAGATACCATGTAATGCATAGCAAGACGATGATCACACAAACCACATCCAGAGCAAATAGCAGTCTCAGTGTCACCCATGTAATACAGTTCTGAAGGAAGAAGTGGAGAGAAGAGACAGGTGACACCAGAAAACTGCCTCTTGTAGAAAAAAAAAATATGTATACACTGTTGGCTCAGAACAAGGTCACTAAGGTCAGCTGGTGACCCTGTGTCCCTAGGGAACCATAGGAAAAGATGGGAGGTGTACATGTGTGAGGGTGATCATGCTGTATATTTATGTGTCTCTGAGCATGTATGTACACATGTGGTTGGGTAACTTGGGTACATTGTGTTTGTGAGTAGGTGTTGTATTGCATGTCTGAGAGAGAGAGGGCATGTGCACATACAGCGGAGACCTTGTCAGGGAATGTCTGTGACTGCAGGCAATCCGACATGAAGAAGAGGGTCTGGTGCAGTCCTTCTTCTGTCGCTGGAGGGCCGCCCTGGCACAGGTGCTGCAGGACAGGGATAGAGAGGTCAGTATGGTCATGGACCCTGTTTCCCAGGGAACACTGCAGGTCTCTGGCCCATAGGAATCATTTTAGCAGGGAATGCTGCAGGTCTCTGACCATAGGGAATCATTTTAGGAGGGAACACTGTATGTCTCTGGCCCTTGTAAATTGTTTAAGCAGGGAACACTGCATGTCTCTGACTCTTGAGAATCTCTCAAGCTTGGAAGACTACATGTTAGGTTTCTGTTTAACATGTAGGAATGGATATTTATTTGTTAAGAATCTTTTCAGGAGGGAAGACTACATGTTGGGTTTCTGTCTAGCATGTAGGAATGGGTGTTTGTGTCTGTTATGAATCTTTTTAGCAGGGAATACTTAGATGTTCCTGTCTGTTAGCTTTCTTTTTAGCATGTAGAAGTAGATGTTTATGTTTGTTAAGAATCTTATTAGGCGGGAAGACTACATGTCAGGTTTCTGTTTAGCATGTAGGAGTGGATGTTTATGTCGGTTAGGAATCTTTTTAGCAGGGCAGACTAGATGTTTCTGTCTGTTAGGTTTCTTTTTGCAGTAGGAGTGGATGTTTATGTCTGTTAAGAATCTTATTAGGAGGGAAGACTACATGTTGGGTTTCTGTTTAGCATTAGGAGTGGATGTTTATATCTGTTGAGAATTTGTTGGGTTTTTTTTTTTTTTTGCACGGAAGACTAGATGTTTCTGTCTGTTAGGTTTCTTTTTGCAGTAGGAGTGGATGTTTATGTCTGTTAAGAATCTTATTAGGAGGGAAGACTACATGTTGGGTTTCTGTTCAGCATGTAGGAGTGGATGTTTATGTCTGTTAAGAATCTTATTAGGAGGGAAGACTACATGTTGCGTTTCTGTAGGAGTGGATGTTTATATCTGTTAGGTTTCTTTTAAGCATGTAGGAGTGGATGTTTACATCCGTTAGGAATCCTTTAAACAGGAAAGACTATGTGTTTCTGTCTGTAGATTCTTTTAAGCATATAGGAGTGGATGTTTATGGCTATTACGAATCTTGTTAGAAGGGAAGACTACATGTTTCTGCCTGTTAGATTCTTTCAAGCATGTAGGAATGGATGTTTATCTTCTGTTAAGAATCTTTTTAGAAGGGATGACTAGATGTTTCTGTCTGTTAGGTTTCTTTTTAGCATGTAGGAGTGGATGTTTACATCCATTAGGAATCTTTTTAGCAGGGAAGACCATACGTTAGCTTTTTTTTTTTTTTTTTTTTAAGCATATAGGAGTGGATGTCTATGTCTGTTAGGAATCTTTCTAGGAGGGAAGATTACTCGTTCAGTTTCTTTTTTGCATGTAAGAGAGGATGTTTACGTCTGTTAGGAATCTTTTTAGCAGGGAAGACTTAGATATTTCTGTTTGGTGGGTTTCTTTTAAGCATGTAGGAGTGGATGTTTACGTCTGTTTAGGAATCTTTTTGGCAGGGGAGACTTAGATGTTTCTGTCTGTTGGGTTTCTTTTAAGCATGTAGGAGTTGATGTTTACATCTGTTAGGAACTTTTGGGCAGGGGAGACTTAGATGTTTCTATCTGTTAGGTTTCTTTTTGGCGTGGAAAGCTGGATGTGTCTGAGTGTTGGGCATCTTTCACATGGAATATGGAATGTTTCTGTGTGTTATGATTTTTTTTTTACATGGAACACAATCGTGATGTTTCTGTGTGTTATTAATTTTTTATGTGGAACACAGGATATTTCTGTATGGTAGAATTTTTTACATAGAACACTGGATCTTTCTGTCCGTTAGAATTTTTTTTTTTTACATGGTACACTGGATGCTTCTATCACTTTTTAGCATGTAAGACTGAACAATTTTTTTCTCCTTCTTTTCATGTCGTGGATTATGAAGTGATGACAAAAATACCAGCAAGGAAAAAAGTCTACATAAAAGAAAACCTTGTTCTAAGATTAAAGTGAAGGAATCTGCAGCATAATAGTTTAAGGTACTGATGAAATACACATGTGTGCAACTATTTTAACTTGACTGTCTTGTCCCTTGTATCGTTGTGTTCTTTGTCCACTGTATGGCTGTCCTCTTTTGTCCACTGTATGGCTGTCCTCTTTTGTCTACTCTATGGGCTGCCCTCTTTTGTCCACTGTATGGCTGTCCTCTTTTGTCCACTGTATGGCTGTGTTCTGTTTGTCCACTGTATGGCTGTCTTCTTTTGTCTGCTGTAAGTCTGTCCTCTTTTGTCCATTGTATGGTTGTCCTCTTTTGTCCACTGTATGGCTGACCTCTTTCGTCCACTGTATGACTGTCCTCTTTTGTCCGTGGTATGGCTGTATCCTTTTGTCCACTATATCATGTATATGGCTGTTTCCTTCTGTCCACTGTATGGCTGTGTTCTTTTGTCCACTACATGGCTGTGTCCTTTTGTCCACTGTATGGCTGTGACCTTTTGTTCACTGCATGGCTGTGTCCTTTTGTCCACTGTGGCTGTGTCCTTTCGTCTGCTGTATGGCTGTGTCCTTTTGTCCACTGTATGGCTGTTTCCTTTTTTCCGCTGTATGGCTGTGTCCTTTTGTCCACTGTATGGCTGTGTCCTTTTGTCCACTGTATGGCTGTGCCCTTTTGTCCGCTGTATGGCTGTGTCCTTTTGTCCACACGGTCTACTCTTTGCCGTTGTGTGGGAGCTTGTGTACCTCTGTGACCCAGAGAGCTATGCCAGTGGGAGCTGTATGCTTCTGGTAGGGCCACCCAAGCTGGACAGGTCGAAGGGTAGAGGTCAGACTAATGTGTACCACCTCACCGGAGGTTAAATGGGTTTGTGTGCCCTCTTGGGCAGATGGGGCTCATTAGTCTGGGAAGACAGCCCACCTAAGAGAAGGAAAACTCTGATCTCAAAACTCCGCTGCCTTGCGGCTATATCCACTCTTAGGAAAGGCTTTGGGAGTCAACCCTGAGGAAAAATCGGGAGTCGGAGTCCCCAAGGCAGTCCGAGGCTGTATACAGCAACGTTCTGGCAACTCCTGCGACGGCACTGGAACCATGTGTATCGGCGTTTGCCTTTCCAATGGACCATTCCAGCGATGTGGAGAGGGGGGGCCTGCTGCATGGGTAACAGCTTGCCCTCCATGCTTACGCCAGGGGCTGCTTCAGACGGTGGGAGAGATCATCGCATCTCACTGGGCAGCTACCGCCTGCCTTAAGCTGGGCAGCCCCCGGCCAGTAAGGTGCTGCCCCGCCACGGCCTGTTAGCCTCACTGGGTATGTGGGGTTTAGGGTGAAAACCGACAAGCGGATCAATAACTGGGCACCAGGCAACAGAAAAATGAAAACTTCAGCCCTTAAATTGGGTACGTGGAACGTAAGGACAATGACACCAGGCTTTTCTGATGACCTTCAGGAAGTAAATGATGTTCGCAAGTCATCGACAGAGAACTGAGCAGAGTGCAGGGTGGACATTGTCGCCCTTCAAGAAACCAGGCTCCCAGAAACAGGATCTGTGAGGGAGAGAGACTTCACCCTGTTCTGGCAGGGCAAACCATCAGACAAGGTCAGAGAACACGCGTGGGATTCACAGTTAGAAACAGATTATTGGAGTCTATAATCCCACTAGTAGAAGGAACAGAACGAATCGTGTCTCTCCGACTCCAAACATCATCGGGACCAGTCACTCTAATTAGTGCCTATGCACCAACTTTGGCATCCACAGCAGAAGCAAAAGACAAGTTTTATGACAACCTCAGTGCTGCTATAGGAGGAGATTCCCGACAGAGAATTACTGTTCATTGCAGGCGATTCCAACACCAGAGTAGGTGTCGATCACAACTACTGGTCCACCTGCTTGGGTCAGTTCGGCACTGGGAAAATGAACGAGAATGGCCAGCGCTTGCTAGAGCTCTGCTGTCATCATGGGTTGTGTGTCAATAACACCTTCTTCAGCACGAAGCCTCAGCATCGAGTCTCCTGGAGACACCCTCAATCCAAACACTGGCATCAGCTTGATCTGATCCTCACCAGATGTGTCAACCTTTCTGTCATCAAGATCACTCGCAGCTACCAGAGTGCCGATTGTGTGACACTGACCACTCTTTGGTGTGCAGCAAAGTGAAGCTCTGTGTGAAGAGACTGCACAGTAGGAGAAAGGAGGGCCGGTCTTGCATCGACACCAGCAAAACACGTGATCAAAGAAAACTGGAGGAGTTCGTGCGCGTGTTGGAGGATTCTCTCCCTGGCCCACCCACTGCAAATGCCCAAGACTGATGGGAACACTTCAGAGATGCTGTCTACAACACTGCCATGTCCACCTTTGGCAAAAAGACCAGCAGGTCAGCTGATTGGTTCAAAGCCCATTTAGAAGAAATGACACCAGTCATCGAGGCCAAGAGAAACGCCCTGACAGCATACAAAACCAATCCCAGTGAGCAGAACATCCAGGTTCTCCGTGCTGCTCGCAGCAAAGTCCAGCAGTGTGCTAGGCAATGCACCAACGATTGTTGGCTTCAGCTCTGCTCCCAGATCCAGATCGCAGCTGGCACAGGCAACATTAAGGCGATGTATGACGGCATCAAGCAGGGTGCTGGGCCCAACACAGAAAAAAACTGCCCCTTTGAAATCAGCTACAGGGGAGGTGATTCAGGATAGAGAACAACAGATGGAGCGCTGGGTAGAACACTACACTGAGCTATATGCAAGGGAAAATGTAGTCACAGAAGATGCGCTGAATGCCATAGAGTGCCTACCAGAACTGGAAGAGCTTGACAGAGAACCAGCCATAGACGAACTCAACGATGCCCTGGTCTGTCTTGCCTCTGGCAAGGCACCAGGGAAAGACGGTATTCCTGCCAAAGTACTGAAGTGCTGTAAAGAGACACTTATCACCGAGTTGCATGAAATCCTCTGCCTCTGCTGGAGTGAAGGCGAAGTACCACAAGACATGAGGATGCTAACATTGTCACACTGTACAAAAACAAAGGTGACAGAAGCTATTGCAATAATTATCCTTAGTATCATTGGGAAAGTCTTTGCACGAGTAATACTGAAGAGGCTCCAAGTACTTGCAGAGCAAGTTTATCCTGAATTGCAGTGCGGTTTCCGTGCCAACAGATCCACTATAGATATGATCTACTCCCTTAAACAACTTATGGAGAAATGTAGGGAGCAAAGGCAGCCACTCTTCATTGCCTTCATAGATCTCACAAAGGCTTTTGATCTGGTCAACAGGGATGGCCTCTTCAAGATCCTCTCCAAGATTGGATGTCCACCCAAACTTCTCAGCATCATCAGATCCTTCCACGTAGACATGAAAGGCACTCTCGTCTTTGACGGTTCAACATCAGCTGCCTTCAACATACGGAGCGGAGTGAAACAGGGTTGCGTCCTGGCTCCCACCAAGTTTGGTATCTTCTTTGCTGTGATGCTGAAACATGCATTTGGTCCTGCAGCTGAAGGTACCTACCTCGGAACCAGGACAGATGGAAAGCTCTTCAACCTCTCCAGATTAAGAGCCAAGACAAAAGTCAAGCTGGGGCGCCTGCGTGACTTCCTGAGAAGTTCCTCTTTGCAGACGACGCAGCAGTAACCGCCCACTCAGCCGAGGACCTACAGCAGCTCATGACTTGCTTCAGCGATGCCTGCCAAGACTTCGGGCTTACCATAAGCTTGAAGAAACACAGGTCATGGGACAGGATGTTGACTCTCCCCCCAGTCATCAGCATCAATGACCATGAACTGGATATCGTTCATGCCTTTATCTGGGCTCAAATATCTCAGACATACTCTCACTTGACGCAGAGCTCAACACAGGCGCATCAGCAAGGCAGCTACCACCATAACCAGACTGACAAAGAAAGCATGGAACAACAGCAAGCTGACCGAGCACACAAAGATCCAGATCTACAGAGCCTGTGTCGTGAGCACCCTCCTGTGTGGCAGCAAGTCTTGGACTTTGCGTGCCCGACAAGAGCGAAAACTCAATGCTTTCCATATGCGTAGCCTCCGACGCATTCTGAACATCACCTGGCAGGACAAGGTCCCAAACAACACTGTCCTGGAAAGAGCCGGATGCACCAGCATGTACACGCTGCTGAAACAGAGACATATGCACTGGCCCGTGCGCATGGATGACGGACGGATCCCTAAAGACCTCTATGGAGAACTTGTGCAGGGAAAACATCCCACAGGCAGACCACAGCTGCGATTCAAAGGCGTGTGCAAGAGGGACCTAAAAAGCTTGAACATTGACCAGAACAACTGGTAAGCAACAGCCCTTGAACGGTCAGCCTGGAGACAGACTGTGCAGAAAGGTCTTTCCAAGTTCGAAGAGACACTCACTCAGCAGCATGGGGAAAAGTGAATGAGAAGAAAGGCTGCAGCCCAGGCAGACAGACCAGCGTCAGACTTCACCTGTGCCCTCTGCCACAGGGACTGTCATTCCCGCGTCGGACTGGCCAGCCACACCTGTCGCTGTACCAGAATAGACACCTAGAGCGCAACTCCATAGTCTTCCGAGACTGAAGGATGTCTACTATATGGCTGTGTCCTTTTGTCCGCTGTATGGCTGTGTCCTTTTGTTCGCTGTATAGCTGTGTCCTTTTGTCTGCTGTATGGCTGTATTCTTTTGCCCACTCTATATGGCTGTCCTTTCATCTGCTGCATTGTCTGTCTGGTGTTTCAGAATGAGCCTGATGACTACTACACTCAGGATGATACTGGTGCATGATTGTTGACCTGTTTGGTGTTTCAGAATGAGCCTGATGACTACTACACTCAGGATGATACTGGTGCATGATTGTTGACCTGTTTGGTGTTTCAGAATGAGGCTGATGACCACTACACTCAGGATGATACTGGTGCATGATTGTTGACCTGTTTGGTGTTTCAGAATGAGGCTGATGACCACTACAGGACGACACTGGCCCGATCTCATCTCCTGGCATGGTGTGACTTGGTCAGACAGCAGAGGAAAGGGTGAGCTGAAGGACTGGATGGACAAAAGCTGGCAGCCTCACATCTGTCCAGATCCATGCCAGAGTGATGCTGCCACACAACTTCCACTGCACCAGGGCAGCCCTTCCTGCTCAGTCATCTCTCATGAAAGAAACCGTGTGTCAGACTTTAACATTAAGGCAGCATCAGTTGGAAAGCAAAAGCAAATCAAAGAAAGCATTTCAGACTTTATATTTCAGACAAGGTTGATAGAATAGCAAAAAGAAAAAAAAAAACAGTCATTTCAGAATTTGCAGTTTATGCATCTTTGATAGGAGAGTAAAAGCAAAACAAATAAACCATTTATAGGACTTGTTATGAAGCAATGACAGAGCGCATCTAGTTGCCAGTATCTTACCAGATGCAAATCTGCCAGAATCCAAAACCATTTAAGGATGGTTTAGTCACTCCAATTTCAAACTCGTCAACACTGCCTTTACATCAACAGACATACTGGCTCTGTACTCACAGCACCACCAACATTCTCAACAGGCAGATGTGCAGGGACTAGTACATCGTTGTAGTGATCATCTCTCTGTGTAATCAGCCTACAAAACCTGTCATAGGAAAACATAAAAAACAACCCTGTTCAGTATGACAACACAAAAATGCCAGACAGTTATTGTAGAGCAGATATAAGAGAACCAATGTCAGTTGTAAACTGCTTGTTCAGTCAACTAAAACACACTTGGAAAACCAGCTTAGAAAGGAAAAAATACAAAGCTTTAAAGATTTGCCAGAGAGCAAGGCCACCTTGTTCTGATTAAGGTTTGAAAAGTTCAAAATAGTAGTGGCAGAAACAAAAGAAATGAGGTGGAAAACAAATTTGCAAGTGACACAGCTCCTGTGGTTTGGTCAGCTTTTCTATCGCCTGGAAGGATAAAACAGGACAAATAACACTGCAGGTATCTTAGGTGCTGATGTGACCACCACCATCCAGACATTGAAGGAACAGTGGGGGCTGTACTGAAGCACTTGTTGAACAGAATGCACAGGGATTCACTCAGTGACATGCTGTGATGCCTGTCACCTGCCCTGCACTGTGATCCACACAGTGACACTGTGATGTCTGTCACCTGCACTGTGATCCAGACAGTGACACTCTGATGTCTGTCACCTGCACTGTGATCCAGACAATGACACTGATGTCACCTGCACTGTGATTCACACAGTGACACTGTGATGTCTGTCACCTGCACTGTGATCCAGACAGTGACACTGTGATGTCTGTCACCTGCACTGTGATCCAGACAACGACACTGATGTCACCTGCACTGTGATTCACACAGTGACACTGTGATGTCTTGTCACCTGCACTGTGATCCAGACAGTGACACTGTGATGTCTGTCACCTGCACTGTGATCCAGACAATGACACTGTGATGTCACCTGCACTGTGATCCACACAGTGACACTATGATGTCTGTCATCTGCACTGTGATCCGGATAATGACACTGTGATGTCACATGCACTATGATCCACTCAGTGACACAGTGATGTCACATGCACTGTGATCCACCCAGTGACACTATAATATCACCCACACTGTGATCCACACAGTGACACTGATGTCACCTGCACTGTGATCCAGACAGTGACACTGATGTCACCTGCACTGTGATCCACACAGTGACACTGTGATGTCACATGCACTGTGATCCACTCAGTGACACTGTGATGTCACATGAGCTGTGATCCAGAGACATGACACACTGATGTCATCTGCACTGTGATCCACACAGTGACACTGTGATGTCACCTGCACTGTGATCCAGACAATGACACTGATGTCACCTGCACTATGATCCACTCAGTGACACTAATGTCACCTGCACTGTGGTCCACACAGCGACACTGTGATGTCTGTCACCTGCACTGTGATCCAGACAATGACACTGTGATGTCATCTGCACTGTGATCCACACAGTGACACTGTGATGTCAGTCACCTGCACTGTGATCCAGACAATGACACTGATGTCACATGCACTGTGATCCACACAGTGACGCTGTGATGTCACTTGCACTATGATCCACTCAGTGACATAGTGATGTCACCTGCACTGTGATCCAGACAGTGACACTGTGATGTCTTGTCATCTGCAGTGACGAGAGTTGGGAGTGGTTTCGTGTTGTACTCTAGGGGAAGGACTTGGAATGCTTTCTCAATTTGAGTTATATTAAAATTTCACCTCCACCCTCTCTATTACTAGTTATGGAAGATAGTATTGAATAATGGCAAAAGTTAGATTTTTAACAAAGAATGTTAGCTAAACATTTTAATAGTGTTTAACAAGTTGTGGCAAACAAGCTGTTACAGTAGAATACTCATTCATCATCTTGATAGATGTCACCAAGTATTGGCGTAAAGTTGTACTGTTAAAACTACATGGCATACACGCAATCAATGCATAATCTCAAATTTAGAAACATAGTTTTAACTTAAGGTCTGAGTGATCAGTGAACCTTAGACCAGATCAGAGTAGGTGAGATAAACTTTTACTCTCTCCCTGTTGTCTTTGTGGCTACACTGTGTCAGTCTTACAGCTGTTGGTGGAGGAAGTGAATTGGAGGGGCTGAGTTTTTCTTCATTTTGTAGGCTAATTCCAGTTCTGGTTCGGGTTGGCTTTGTATCACAAAAGACAAAGAAGGGGGGGGGGGGGGGGGGGGGGGGGGTCATCCCCCTGCACTTACAGTGGGAGTACAGTATAGAAGATTCGAGAACACGCATTCTTAACAGTTTGGGTTTGAATTTTGAGTTCATTCATCAGTATATGCCAGTTGACCAAGGACTGTATAACATAATTGCATCATGCACGCACGGTTGTCGGGGTGCGTGGTAGTGGTAGGGAAGGGAAAGCGCGACAGAGGTGGTGGCAGATAAGGAGGGAGGTTGACGGTTTCTCCGAAGTACACCGTCTCCTTGCTGTTCTTCTTGTCGATCGCGCTGAGCGAGTAGATATGTGGGAGAGAAGTGGGGGGGGGGGGGGGGGGGGGGGGGGGGGAGTGCATGGTGTGGGCGGCTTTTTTTCCAAACAAACCCGATGGTTGGCGGGGAGGGTGAGTGAGGTGGAGGGGGCTAAGGAGAGGAGTGTAGGGGAGAGACTGAAGAGTTAATATAGATTTGAAATATTGATTGCCATTTGTGAGACAAAGGGAGAAGGGGGGGGGGGGGGGATGGTATGTGTTTTTGTGTAGAGTTTGTACAAGAGGTGGGTGTAGGAGTGGATGGGTGTGGGGTTGTCAAGTGACTTGTCACACCTGCACTGTGATTCACACAGTGACACAGTGATGTCACTGCACTATGATCCACACAGTGATGTCACCTGCCCTGTAATCCGCACAGTGATGTCATCTGCACTGTGATCCACACAGTGACACAGTGATATCACCTACTCTGTGATCCACACAGTGATATTACCTGCACTGTGATGCACACAGTGATGTCACCTGCACTGTGATCCACACAGTGACACTGTGATGTCAGTCACCTGCACTGTGATCCACATAGTGATGTCACCTGCACTATGATCCACACAGTGACACTGTGATGTCACCTGCACTGTGCTCCACACAGTGATGTCACCTGCACTGTGAGCCACACAGTGATATCACCTGCACTGTGATGCACACGGTGATGTCACCTGCACTGTGATCCACACGTAGATACAGTGATGTCACCTGCACTGTGATCCACACAGTGATGTCACCTGCTCTGTGATCCACACAGTAATGTCACCTGCTCTGTGATCCACACAATGATGTCATCTGCACTGTGATCCACACAGTGATGTCACCTGCTCTGTGTTCCACACAGTGATGTCACCTGCACTGTGATCCACACAGTGATCTCACCTGCTCTGTGATCCACACAGTGATGTCACCTGCTCAGTGATCCACACAGTGATGTCACCTGCACTGTGATCCACACAGTGATGTCACCTGCTCTGTGGTCCATACAGTGATATCACCTGCATTGTGATCACACACAGTGATGTCACCTGCACTGTGATCCACACAGTGATGTCACCTGTTCTGTGATCCACACAGTGATGTCACCTGCACTGTGAGCCACAGTGTGATGTCACCTGCTCTGTGATCCACACAGTGATGTCATGAGCTCTGTGATCCACACAGTGATGTCACATGCTCAGTGATCCACACAGTGATGTCACCTGCATTGTGATCCACACGGTTGAACGGTGATGTCACCTGCACTGTGATCCACACAGTGATGTCATCTGCTCTGTGATCCACACAGTGACACAGTGATGTCAACCGCTCTGTGATCCACACAGTGAAGTCACCTGCTCTGTGATCCACACAGTGATGTCACCTGCACTGTGATCCACACAGTGATGTCACTGCAGTGTGATCCATACAGTGATGTCACCTGCTCTGTGATCCACACAGTGATGTCACTTGCTCTGTGATCCACACAGTGATGTCACCTGCACTGTGATCCACACAGTGATGTCACCTGCTGCTCAGTGATCCACACAGTGATGTCACCTGCTCAGTGATGCACACAGTGATGTCACTTGCACTGTGATCCACACAGTGATGTCACCTGTACTGTGATCCACACAGTGATATCAGCTGCTCTAGGATCCACATAGTTATGTCACCTGCACTGTGATCCACACAGTGATGTCACCTGCTCTGGGATCCACACAGTGATGTCACACTGCTCTGGGATCCACACCGTCATGTCCACCGCTCTGTGATCCACACAGTGACACTGTAATGTCAGTCACCTGCACTGTGATCCAGCCAGTGATGTCACCTGCACTGTGATCCACACAGTGATGTCACTCGCTCTGTGATCCACACAGTGACACTGTGATGTCAGTCACCTGCACTGTGATCCACACAGTGATGTCATCTGCTCTGTGATCCACAAAGTGACACTGTGATGTCAGTCAACTGCACACCACACAGTGACACTGTGATGTCAGTCACCTGCACTGTGATCCACACAGTGATGTCACCTGCTCTGTGATCCACACAGCGACACTGTGATGTCAGTCACCTGCACTGTGATCCATCCAGTGATGTCATCTGCTCTGTGATCCACACAGTGACACTGTGATGTCAGTCACCTGCACTGTGATCCATACAGTGATGTCACCTGCTGCTCTGTGATCCACACATTGACTCTGTGATGTCAGTCACCTGCACTGTGATCCACGCAGTGATGTCACTTGCTCTGCAGTCCACACAGTGACACTGTGATGTCACCTGTACTGTGATCAAGACAGTGATGTCACCTGCTCTGTGATCCACACAGTGACACTGTGATGTCAGTCACCTGCATGGTGATCCACACAGTGATGTAACCTGCGCTGTGATCCACACAGTGACACTGTGATTTCACCTGCACTGTGATCCACACAGTGGTGTCACCTGCACTGTGATCCACACAGTGATGTCACCTGCTCTGTGATCCACACAGTGACAGTGATGTCACCTGCACCGTGATCCACACAATGAATTCACCTGCTCTGTGATCCACACAGTGATGTCACCTGCTCTGTGATCCACACAGTGATGTCACCTGCTCTGTGATCCACACAGTGATGTCACCTGCACTGTGATCCACACAGTGATGTCACCTGCTCTGTGATCCACACAGTGATGTCACCTGCTCTGTGATCCACACAGTGATGTCACCTGCACTGTAATCCACACAGTGATGTCACTTGCACACAGTGATTCACACAGTGATGTCACCTGCGCTGTGAGCCACACAGTGACACAGTGATGTCACCTGCACTGTGATCCACGCAATGATGTCACCTGTTCTGTGATCCACACAGTGATGTCACCTGCACTGTGATCCCCACAGTGATGGCACCTGCACTGTGATCCAAACAGTGATGTCACCTGCACTGTGATCCACATAGTGATATCACCTGCTCTGTGATTCACACAGTGATGTCACTTGCTCTGTGATCCACACAGTGACGCAGTGATGATGTCACCTGCTCTTTGATCCACATAGTGATGTCACCTGCTCTGTGATCCAGACAGTGATGTCACCTGCTCTGTGATCCACACAGTGATGTCACCTGCTCTGTGAACCAGACAGTGATGTCACCTGCACTGTGATCCATACAGTGATGTCACCTGCTCTGTGATCCACACAGTGATGTCACCTGCTCTGTGATCCACACAGTGATGTCACCTGCTCTTTGATCCACACAGTGATGTCACCTGCACAGTGATCCACGCAGTGATGTCACCTGCTCTGTGATCCCACACAGTGATGTCACCTGCTCAGTGATCCACACAGTGATGTCACTTGCACTGTGATCTACACAGTGATGTCACCTTACTGTGATCCACACGGTGATGTCACCTGCACTGTGATCCACACAGTGATGTCACCTGCTCTGTGATCCACACAGTGATGTCACTCGCTCTGTGATCCACACAGTGACACTGTGATGTCAGTCACCTGCACTGTCATCCACAGAGTGACACTGTGATGTCAGTCAACTGCACTGTCATCCACACAGTGATGTCACCTGCACCATTATCCACACAGTGACACTGTGATTTCACCTGCACTGTGATCCGCACAATGACACTGTGATGTCACCTGCACTGTGATCCACGGTGACACTGTGATGTCTGTCACCTTTACTGTGATCCACTCAGTGACACGGATGTCACCTGCACTGTGATCCATACAGTGATGACGCCTGCACTGTGATCCACACAGTGACACTGTGATGTCAGTCACCTGCACTGATTCTCTCAGTAACACTGTGATGTCACCTGCACTATGATCCAAAGTGGTGCAGTTATGTCACCTGCACTGTGATCCACTCTGACACTGTGTTGTCAGTCACCTGCACTGTGATCTACTTAGTGACACAGTTATTTCACCTGCACTGTGATCCACACAGTGACACTGTGATGTCACCTTTAGTGTGTTCCACTCAGTAACACAGTGGTGTCACCTGCACTGTGATCCACACAGTGACACTGTGATGTCACCTGCACTGTGATCCATTCAGTAACACAGTGATGTCACCTGCACTGTGATCCACTCAGTGACACTGTGATGTCACCTGCACTGTGATCCACACAGTCACACAGTGATGTCACATGCACTGTGATCCACACAGTGACACTGTGATGTCTGTCACCTGCATTGTGATCCAGTCAGTAACACAGTGATGTCACATGCACTGTGATCCACTCAGTGACATAGTGACGTCACCTGCACTGTGATCCACACAGTGACACAGTGATGTCACCTGCACTGTGATCCACTCAGTGACACAGAGACGTCACCTGCACTGTGATCCACACAGTGACACTGTGATGTAACCTGCACTGTGATCCACACAGTGACACTGATGTCACCTGCACTGTGATCCACTCAGTAACACTGTGATGTCACCAGCACCATGATCCACAGTGACTTAATTATGTCACCTGCACTGTGATCACACAGTGACACTGAAATGTCAGTTACCTACACTATGATTCACACAATAAACACTGTGATGTCACCTGCATTGTGATCCACACAGTGACACTGTGATGTCAGTCACCTACACTATAATTCACACAGTAACACTGTGATGTCAACACACACTGGTGTATCACCTCTGATGTCAACAAAAGTAGGATGGAACAAAACTGAAATACACATTTAGAAGTTTTCTTGGAACACAAACTACACATTCATTACAGGATTTTTTTTTTTCTTCTTTTTGTCTCTTCAGAGTTGAGGATGAGGTGAAGTCCATCCGTCATCATCACCTGGTTGTGTTGAAACATTCCTTGGCTGCTTGGAGACAGGTAAAAATGAAGTCTGTCTGTCATTAATCCCATTCCTTGGCTACTTGGAGACAGGTAAAAATGAAGTCTGTCTGTCATTAATCCCTGACTGTTCACTGCATGGAGACAGGTAGACAAGAAGTCTGTGTATCATGAATGTCTCACTGGGTTATAACATTACTGGCCTGCTTGGAGACAGGTAGACATGAAGTCTGTTTACCGTGAATGTCTCATCTCTAACATAAATTTTTATCCGAAATACATTTTCAAAGTTTACTTTCCTTTGTTTGTTTTTTTAATTTGTTAAAGCATTTGATACTAAATCAATGAATCAACAAATTTTTTATTGGATTTACATTTGGCACTACCAACTTTGCCCCTTGATTTGAAACTCGATCAGTTCATTACTGTTTTTACCACCAAAATAACTGCAGACTGTTATAACATTTCTGTCTGGAATATACAACTGAGCACCATAATGTTGCCTGTTTAAGTGTTTGCACCTTTCCTTGTCACATTTATTTCGTATCCATTTTGAGGAGCTGAGTAAGTGACTGTCCTTGCCTCATTTTCATGGTCTTGGATGCCGTTTGTCTTGCCTGAAAAAGATCAAAGAGGTCAAATTGTATTATGTTTGTCTTGTAATTTGTTTTACTTCTTTTGTTTGGTGGCATAGTAATTTTCCTTTTTAAGTTTGTTTCAATTTCCACATGGAGTTATCCCACTTTGAAACCAACTTGGTTGGTCAGCACTTTCACACCACTTCAAGTCAGCAACTGACCTATTTTCAGCCAGACTCAGTCGGCTTCTTTTGTGTTGATCTCAAATGTTTTTCACTGTAATTTTGTTTGTATGTGATAAACATCATAAAACACTTCTAAAGCTTTTTTGCTAGTTATATTTTCAAATATATTTGCTGATTCTCTGAAAATCATGCGGCTCTGCTGCTTTTTACCGCTCGACAGAACTTGAGAGTTGGCCATTTTTTGCAGTGACCATGCTGTTTGCTTTCTAAAAATCTCCCATTCAAGATGACTTTTGCTCTAAATCCATTACAACTTCCTGTCAAATTGTCACTGAATCTTTACTAGATCCATTGACAGATTGGCCTGAAGTGCAGTGAATGCACAACTTGTGCTTCTCATCAGAATGACAGCTCCCATGAACTTCCTGAATGCTAGGTTGGTTACCTACCAGCACATTTCTGCATGTAAGATAAGCTACAGACCCATATATTTCACATATGAAAAAGGTTAATGTCTGTGCTTTAATGAAGCATAAGGCTTGGAGACCGGTCAAAGTCAAGTGAGCATTATGAATGTCTGACTGTTGAAGTGCATCATGGCCGCTCAAAGATAGGTAGAACTGAAGTCTGTGTTCTCATATGACTATGTTGACATATATCACGGCCACTGGAAGATAGGTAGAAGTGAAGTCTGTGTATCCTCATATGACTATGTTGACATATATCATGGCCACACTAGAAGATAGGTAGAAGTGAAGTCTGTGTCCTCATATGACTATGTTGACATATATCATAGCCACTGGAAGATAGGTAGAAGTGAAGTCTGTGTGTCCTCATATGACTATGTTGACATATACCACGGCTACTGGAAGATAGGTAGAAGTGAAGTCTGTGTGTCCTCATATGACTATGTTGACATATATCACAGCCACTGGAAGATAGGTAGATGTCACGGGACGCTAAGCCGGACATTGAAAAAAACAAAAAAAAAACCCACAAATAACCCACTAAACAGACAACACGCCACACAAGAACTGAAAGCAAAACACAAAATTTTATTCACAACAAAACAATCAATGAGCGGAATCTCCTATGAATACAGACCTCAGCCTGCAAACACACAGTTCCTACGGCCAAGGCAGCCACAATGAATTACTTTATCCCTTATCCAACTACAGTGTGCAGAGTTCCTTAGGCCATCAGTATGTTACACATGGCATAATATAAGTCAACCCTTTTCATGACCACAACTTTTCCCCCCCCCCCCCCCCCCCCCCCAAAAGCAACAACAACAACAACCAAACTATACTAACTTCATATTACAATATTCATTTTGCATATACTTCACTGTGCACGTTCATCCCTTCAGTCACACCTTTTTATTCAACATGCATTCTTCCTGTACGCACACCCAAACCCAATGTCTTCAGGTGTTATATCGCCACCAACAAAAAAAAAAAAACCTCAACGCGAAAAGAAAACAGCCCACACGACGACAACGTTGACAGTCTCACGACGGCGACTGCAATGGCGTCCAGACGAAGCTGCCTGCCCAAAGGCGCGGATGACACAAGTGATGGTGACACTCGGAGCTTCCACACCATCAGTGGCATTCGCAGTCTCTGCTAACACAACGGCGACAGCGATGACTGCCACCAACTACAGTGACAACTCACACCCATGGTGGCGACGACACACCTCAATGGCGGCGATCACGGAGAGAGGTGTCGGTGATACGGGGGATCAACAGCGGCGGCGGCGACAACAGCAACGACGCTACCAACAATGGCGATGAACAGCCACGGCGACACAGCAACAGCACCATCAGCAACAGCGACACCAGCAATGGTGCCAGCAGCAACAGTGGCACCAGCAATGGCACCAGCAGCAACGGCACCAGCAGCAACGGCGCCAGCAACAATGACGCCCACAACAATGGCGACAGCAGCAATGGCGCCAGCAGCAACGTCGCCAGCAGCAACAGCGACACCAGCAATGGTGCCAGCAGCAACAGTGGCACCAGCAACAGCACCAGCAGCAACGGCGCCAGCAACAACAACGCCCACAGCAGCGGTGACAGCAGCAACGGCGACGCTAATGGTCAGACTGTGAAGACACGACGGGATGGGGAGAAAGGGAAAAGGGATGTAGCCTTGGAAAAAGGGAAAGACTGGGACAACAGTCGGGCACAGCAGGATGGGGAGTGCAGGTGGGGTAACCGCAGGCACCTGCCACGATCTCCGGACAGTCAGGGACAGGAATGCCCTGACTAAAACGGCCCTGCACTGCCTGGTGTACCGGGCCACTGGATGGTGGGAATGCGCCCTCACCTGCTACAACACAAAATGACAACTGCGGCTGGCCACCCCAGCACCTGAACCTCAGGGTCGCAGCACACCGAAACACCCCACACCACGCTCGACCAAGAGCAAAACGCTCACGAGAGTCGCTCACCATACTGACCGAAGTCAGACTCACAGCACAAACGCTGGCACCAGAGCGAGAGCCCAACTGCTCCTCACCAAGGATCTTGACCGAAGTGCTAGCCACCTGGCCCCACCAAACTTTAATGCTTGATGACCCAGCACTCACTCCTTGCTGAGTTTTGAACTCTTCACAAACCGCACGTGAAACGGGACTCCACACAGACCACACGAAACAAAAACAGGAGACGGAAGGCTAACCCCCTCTCTCCCCACACTTATCCTTTTCCTGCCTGTGCATGGTAGCACACGCACACCCAATATATGAATGGAACGTACAGGTATCTAACACCCCCCACCATCCTTCCTGAACCCAACAACTACCATATGGCCCGGTAAGCCTACACCCCCATCATGGAATGATGCTACAGATAGACACAGATCGTCGGCACATCTGTATGATTTCCACACTGATGAGATCGGCGACAGTAGAAGTGAAGTCTGTGTGTGTCCTATGCTGACATATATCACGGCTACTGGAAGATAGGTAGAAGTGAAGTCTGTGTGTCCTCTATGACTATGTCGACATATCACGGCCACTGGAAGATAGGTAGAAGTGAAGTCTGTGTGTCCTCATATGACTGTGTCGACATACATCACGGCCACTGGAAGATAGGTAGAAGTGAAGTCTGTGTGTCCTATGCTGACATATATCACGGCTACTGGAAGATATAGAAGTGAAGTCTGTGTGTCCTCATATGACTATGTCGGCATATATCACGGCCACTGGAAGATAGGTAGAAGTGAAGTCTGTGTATCCCCATATGACTATGTCGACATACATCACGGCCACTGGAAGATAGGTAGAAGTGAAGTCTGTGTCCTCGTATGACTGTTTTGACATGTATCATGACTGTGTCTCATATGAATGTGTTGACATGTATCATGACTGTGTCTCATATGACTGTGTTGACATGTATCATGACTGTCTCATATGACTGTGTTGACATGTATCATGACTGTGTCTCATATGACTGTGTTGACATGTATCATGACTGCTTGTAGACATGGAACAGCTGTTAACGAGAAAATGGATGTTTTGATTCAAAGGAAAACAAGTTTGCGTTTTTATATTAAATATGAAATGAAGGAAAGCTATGTTGTCAACATTGATTTTGAATGTTTGATTTTCATACTTAACAGCTTTCAAGAACTTTACCTGAAAGGGAGAGAGACTTGAATAGTAAATGTATTTTTCAGTATGTCCAGCTTCAGCAAGCGAAACGCCTCTTCAGACACAAGCTGAGTGTCATCTCCACCAGAAGCTGTGCTGGAAGAGCCTGTCTGCATGGAAGACGTATGTCAGGGTCAGCCAGACCATCAGTGCCACAGCCAGGGAGAGGTATCACGCCAAGTGCCAGCACACACTCAGGTACAGCAGCTGGCCTCACAGCAGTTCAGCTTTTGGGATTGGCACACAGAGTGATGCCAGTGAAATATGTGCTCATTTTGTTACCTTCATGCACGCTTTCCTTGGAAATGGGTCTAGTGTGATATTGCAATCAGCATTGTAGGTATGTCTGTAGGATGTGAATATTGTTTCTGCCATACGATACATGTAGGTATGTCTGTCTATGTGAATGTTGTATAGACTGCCCTCTGATACATGTAGGTATGTCTGTAGGATGTGAATGTTATATCTGCCCTCTGATACATGTAGGTATGTCTGTCTATGTGAATGTTGTATCTGCCCTCTGATACATGTTGGTATATCTATAGCATGTGAATGTTTCTGCCCTCTGATATATGTAGGTATGTCTGTAGGATGTGAATGTTGCATCTGCCCTCTGATCATGTAGGTATGTCTGTCTATGTGAATGTTGTATAGACTGCCCTCAGATACATGTAGGTATGTCTGTAGGATGTAAATGTTGCATCTGCCCTCTGATACATGTGGGTATGTATGTCTGTAGGATGTGAATGTTGTATCTGCCCTCTGATACATGTAGGTATGTCTGTCTATGTGAATGTTGTATCTGCCCTCTGATACATGTAAGTATGTCTGTAGGATGTGAATGTTGCATCTGCCCTCTGATACATGTAGGTATGTCTGTAGGATGTGAATGTTGCATCTGCCCTCTGATACATGTATGTATGTCTGTTGGATGTGAATGTTGCATCTGCCATCTGATACATGCAGGTATATCTGTAGGATGTGAATGTTGTGTCTGCCCTCTGATACATGTAGGTATGTCTGTAGGATGTGAATATTGTATCTGCCCTGTGATACATGTTGGTATATCTATAGCATATGAATGTTGTATCTTCAGTCTAGTACATATATAAGTATATTTGTAACATGTGAATGTAGTATCCACATGTAGGTATGTCTGCAGCATGTGAAAGTGGTATCTGTCCTCTGATACGTGCAGACATTAGGTTGTGTGTAGCATTTGAATGTGGTATCTGTCCTGTGATACATGCAGACATGTAGATATATCTGTAGGATGTAAATGTTGCATCTGCCCTCTGATACATGTAGATATATCTGTAGGATGTGAATGCTGCATCTGCCCTCTGATACATGTAGATATGTCTGTAGGATATGAATGTTGTATCTGCCCTCTGATACATGTAGGTATGTCTGCCTATGTGAATGTTGTATCTGCCCTCTGATACATGTAGGTATGTCTGTAGGATGTGAATGTTGCATCTGCCCTCTAATACATGTAGATATGTCTGTAGGATATGAATGTTGTATCTGCCATATGATACATGTAGGTATGTCTGTAGGATGTGAATGTAGTATCTGCCCAGTGATACATGCAGACATACAGGTATGTGTGTAGCATGGGAATGTTGTAACTACCTGGAATGCCTCAGGTGGGCATTGGAGAGGTGGGCAGAAAACTGCCAGAGACAGAAGGAGGAGCGACGTTACAACCAGGCCGCTGCCGTGCACTTCAACCAGTGTGTTCTGAGCAAGGTGAGAATTGTTGGCAGGACTGTGAATAGACAGGAAAGTGAATAGTCATTACAGTGTGTTCTGAGCAAGGTGAAAATTGTTGGCAGGACTGTGAATAGACAGGACTGAATAGTCAGGACAGTGAATGGACAGGACACTGAATAGACAGGACACTGAATTATTGGCACAGTGAATAGTCAGGACACAGTGAATAGTCAGCACAGTGAACAGTCAGCACAGTGAATAGTCAGCACAGTGTGTTCTGAACAAGGTGAGAGTTGTTGGCAGACAATGAATAGTCAGCACAGTGTGTTCTGAACAAGGTGAGAGTTGTTGGCAGACAATAAATAGTCAGGACGGTGAATAGTCAGCACAGTGAATAGTCAGCACAGTGAATAGTCAGGACGTGAATAGTCAGCACAGTGAATAGTCAGGACACACTGAATAGTCAGCACAGTGAATAGTCAGGACAGTGAATAGTCAGCACAGTGAATAGTTAGGACAATGAATAGTCAGGACTGTGAATAGTCAGCACAGTGAATAGTCAGGACAGTGAATAGTCAGGACTGTGAATAGTCAGCACAGTAAAAATTCATGACTCAGCAATGATGCCACAACATTTGAAATACAGTTTGGCGTCATATACTTTGCCATGTCAGACCATAGCATTCAACGGCAGTTAGTTAGCTCTGAAAGGCCAAATGTTTTTTTGCTAATGCAGTAATAAGACCATCATGTGATGCCCACCCTACTTCCATCAGGGAAGAAGCCGGTGTCAACTGGCCTCGTAACATACGCCTTCCCTCCATTCCCTATTCTCCACAAGGTGATCAGGAAGGCGAGACTGGGAAGACCAAGCTCAGCCACATCACCCCTTGGTGGCCGACCCAGTCCTGGTTTCCGGACCTCAAGTCCCTTCCCCATGTTCCCCCTGTCCAGTGAGCACTTGTGGGGACATGCTCAGATGCTCCGCCGGCTCACATGGCTGCTATGCCAGCCCAGTTGCGAGCATCTGCCCCTCCTCCACAGACAGACAGAGCCCAGTCCGCTCTAGACATACCCGCTGGGGCTGGGGCCTCGCAAGACGTGCAGATTAGTAACGGCTTCGCACAGAGCCAGCACTGAGCCTCTCTACTATTACCGATGGGAGAGATGGGCCTCCTGGTGCTCAGACAACTCTGTTCCCCCATCTCGCCCTTCCAATATACAGATAGGAATCTTCCTATCTCACCTATCTTCTTCGTTGGCTAGCTCCATTTGGGGCTACTGGGAATGCTCATGCCCCAGGTGCTCCTCCCAGCCCTGTCTCTAGATGGCTTTCCAAGACTGTCAGATCGGCCTTCGCCCAGGCGTATAAGGATCTCCCCATCTTATCTCCCCGGGCCCATGAGGTCAGGGTGCTGGCCACTTCCGCAGCGTTCCAGCCTCTGTCCCCTTGCGCCACCTCCTGGAGGCAGCCTACTGGCGTTTGGAAAATCCCTTCATAAACTTTTATATAAGTCATGACTAGGGACTTCTTTTGCGGCTAACACAGCCATATCTATTCCACTAACCCCAGAACCATTAGGGCACTCAGCCCTCTCCATTTCCTTTAAATTCTGCCATGGTCTGACATGGTAAAGTATATGACGCCAAAATGGAGAGTTTTGTATTATACTCCCTGTTTGGCTAGTATACTTACCATGTCAGACTCTGATGCCCGCCCTACCTTCCCCGCTAGCGCTATGGTTCTCAGAGTCACCT
The DNA here is from genome assembly GCA_016801955.1 of Conus betulinus. Classification (NCBI taxonomy): domain Eukaryota; kingdom Metazoa; phylum Mollusca; class Gastropoda; order Neogastropoda; family Conidae; genus Conus; species Conus betulinus. The sequence continues at coordinate 108,831 of JADBJO010003213.1, forward strand.
TGTGCACAGCCTTCGTTAAATGAGGAACAGGAAATTGACACCGGCTTCTTCCCTGGCAGAAGCAGGGTGGGTGTCAGGTGATGGTCTTATTAGTGCATTAGCCACAAAAAATTTGGCCGTTCAGAGCTAACTAACTGCCGTTGAATGCTATGGTCTGATATGGTAAGTATACATGCCAAACAGGGAATATAATACAAACTCCCCATATCTGGCACTGTTTTGTCACATTTTGAACCAGTTAAGTGTTGGCACTGTTTTGTCATAGTTTGAACCAGTTATGTGTTGGCCCTGTTTTGTCATATTTGGAACCAGTTATGTGTTGGCACTGTTCTGTCATAGTTTGAACCAGTAAGTGTTGGCCCTGTTTTGTCATATTTGGAACCAGTTATGTGTTGGTACTGTTCTGTCATAGTTTGAACCAGTTAAGTGTTGGCACTGTTCTGTCATAGTTTGAACCAGTTAAATGTTGGTACTGTTTTGTCATAGTTTGAACCAGTTAAGTGTTTGGTCAGCCTGTTTACCACACTGATACTAGTCACACACTCTGATCCACCAGCATTGTGAACACAGCTTTGCCCTCTGTGTTCCCTTGGCTTGCATGAAGCACTTTAGAATTGTAGTCACTGTAGCAGGTTGACGGTTAACTGGTGATGGTGATAAGACAAATTGACAATTTACTGATTATGATGATATGGTAGATTGACAGTTGACTGGTTATGGTGATAAGGTAAATTGACAGTTACTGGTTATGTTGATAGGCAGATTGACAGTTTACTGGTGATGGTGATAAGGCAGGTTGACAGTTGAATGGTTATGGTTGACAGTTTACTGGTTATGGTGATAAGGTAGATTGACAGTTGACTGGTTATGGTAATAAGGTAGATTGACAGTTGACTGGTTATAGAGATAAGGCAGGTTGACTGGTTATGGAGATAAGGTAGATTGACAGTTGACTGGTTATGGAGATAAGGCAGATTGACAGTTGACTGGTTATGGTGATAAGGTAGAATGACGGTTGACTGGGTATGGTGATAAGGCAGATTGACAGTTGACTGGTTATAGTCATAAGGCAGATTGACAGTTTACTGGTTATAGTCAAAAGGCAGATTGACAGTTGACTGGTTATGGTTGTACGGCAGATTGACAGTTGACTGGTTATGGAGATAAGGCAGATTGGCAGTTTGACTGGTTATGGTCATAAGGCAGATTGACAGTTGACTGGTTATGGTGATAAGGCACATCGACAGTTGACTGGTTATGGAGATATTTGACTGGTTATTGTGATAGGGCAGATCGACGTTTGACTGGTTATAGTCAGGGGTAGATAAGGCAGATTGACAGTTGACTAGATACTGTGATGGGCAAACTGGCAGTTAACTGGTTATGAGCGTTTACTAGGTTTGGGTGGGTAGATATGAGCAGAGTTGGAATTGATTGGTGATGGTGATGGTTAGATGTGGGCAGATTGACAGTTAACTGGTAAAGGAGATGGACATAATGGGCTGAATATACATTGACCGTTAAGTGGTAATGGACATATATGGGCTGAATGTTCATTGACAGTTAACTGGTAAAGGAGATGGACATATATGGACAGACTGTACATTGACAGTTAACTGGTAAAGGAGATGGACATAATGGGCTGAATATACATTGACCGTTAAGCTGTAAAGGAGATGGATGGATACGTATGGGCTGAATGTACATTTACTGTTAATGGGAAAAGGAGATGGACACATATGAGCTGAATTTACATTGACCGTTAAGCGGTAATGGACACATGGGCTGAATGTTCATTGACAGTTAACTGGTAAAGGAGATGGACGCATATGGGCTGAATGTACATTGACCGTTAACTGGGAAAGAAAAGGGGCTGATTGTACACTGACAGTTAACTGTTATGGAGATGGGCTTTGATAGGCTGATTGGTAGTTAATTGCTTATGAAGATGAGTAGATATGGGTAGATTGGTAATATTATGGTTAAGTTTCCAATTTGATGTGCACTGTCTGAGGCATGTGGAGCCCTGGCCTCTTCCTGTACTGTATTCTGACTTGTTCTGTTAGTGGCACATTGGTTGTTTGGCTCATGGAGATGCACTTACAGTCTGTGATGATGAATGCATGAACACCAATGCACAGTATGGTGTGGTGTCTGCCGGTTTTTCATGCGCTGTATGTACTTGCAGGTGCTGCAGACATGGCGCAGATTTGCGGCAGTACACGCCTACAAAAAGTCTCAAACACAAGCTCTGGTGGAAGAGAGACCAGAGAACAGCTCCGAGTCGGTAAGCATCCTGACCCCCTGTTCTGAGGGCATCACCTATTATTGGTAACAGTATGCATAAACATAGAACATCCTGTTCCTGTTCTTAGGACAAGGTCTGTAACAGGTGACAATGTGAAGAGAACGTAGAACATCCTGTTCCCTGTTCTTAGGACAAGGCCTGTCACTGGTGACAGTGTGCAGAGAACATAGAACATCCTGTTCTTAGGACAAGGCCTGTCACTGGTGACAGTGTGCAGAGAACATAGAACATCCTGTTCTTAGGACAAGGCCTGTCACTGGTGACAATGTGCAGAGAACATAGAACATCCTGTTCCATGTTCTTAGGACAAGGCCTGTCACTGGTGACAATATGCAGAGAACATAGAACATCCTGACCCCCTGTTCTTAGGGCATCACCTGTCACTGGTGACAGTGTGCAGAGAACATAGAACATCCTGTTACCTGTTCTTAGGGCAAGGCCTGTCACTGGTGACAATGTGCAGAGAACATAGAACATCCTGTTCCCTGTTCTTAGGACAAGGCCTGTCACTGGTGACAGTGTGCAGAGAACAGAACATCCTGTCCCATCTTAGGGCAAGGTCTGTCATTGTAACAGTGTGCTGAGAACATAGAACATCCTGTCTCATGTTCTTAGGGCCAGGCCTGTCATTGGTAACAGTGTGCAGAGACATAGAACATCCTGTCCTATGGTCTTAGGACAAGGCCTGTCATTGGTAACAGTGTGCAGAGAACATAGAACATCCTGTTCCTTGTCTTAGGACAAGGGCTGTCACTGGTGACAGTGTGCAGAGAACATAGAACATCCTGTTCCCTGTTCTTAGGACAAGGTCTGTCACTGGTGACAGTGTGCAGAGAACAGAGCTTAATCTAGAGCGCGGGACTGGTACAATCCCCCGAAAATCTGTTCCTTCCCGCAGTTATCAAGTCTTAATAATGCGGGCAGACTCCCACACACTTGCAGGACTGCCCGCCCTGTTCACTGATCGTTGTGGGCGCTCGTTTGTCATCTGTTTGAAAAACTGAAACTAGGACTGAGCAGGAGCGAACGATTTCTTGATATTTCATTGGCTGCTAGAGTAAATCATCTCCTCCATCTCGATCACCAATGAGAAGTTGCGAGAGTTTGAGGCGCCATATTGGATATTTTTCCAAAATGAAGTGTGCACCCACCCTGTTCGACTTCGACTTTTGTGGAGGAAAAGTGAAAAAAGATTCTGTGCCATGCGAGAGTGGAGAAGATCATGAAGAAACCGCAGCTACATCCAAAAGTTCGGAGAAGCAGCCCGAAAAGAGAGCCAGTGCAAGGGAACACTGGTTACAAGATAATTGGCCAAAAAAGTGGCCCTGTGGAGGGGGGGGGGGGGGGGGGGGGGGGGGAGTGGCCCCTTATTTTTGATATGAGGAGGGGACTGCCCCCCTTTTTCAAAAATCCTAGATTAAGCTCTGAGAGAACATAGAACATCCTGTCCCATGTTCTGAGGGCATCAGCTGTCATTGGTGACAGTGTGCAGAGAGCATAGAGCATCTTGTTCCCTGTTCTTAGGACAAGGCCTGTCACTGGTGACAGTGTGCAGAGAACATAGAACATCCTGACCCCCTGTTCTTAGGACATCATTGGTCATTAGTGACAGTGTGCAGAGAACATAGAACATCCTGTCCCATGTTCTGAGGGCATCACCTGTCATTGGTGACAGTGTGCAGAGAACATAGAACATCCTGACCCCCTGTTCTTAGGGCAAGGCCTGTAACTGGTGACAGTGTGCAGAGAACATAAGACATCCTGTCTCAGGTTCTGAGGGTATCACCTGTCATTGGTGATAGTGTGCAGAGAACATAGAACACCCTGTCTTATGTTCTTAGGGCATCACCTGTCATTGGTGACAATGTGCAGAGAACATAGAACATCCTGACCCCCTATTCTGAGGGCAAGGCCTGTCACTGGTGACAGTGTGCAGAAAACATAGAACATCCTGTCTTATTTTCTTAGGGCATCACCTGTCATGGTGACAGTGTGCAGAGAACATCCTGACCCCTTGTTCTGAGGGCATCACCAGTTCACTGGTGACAGTGTGCAGAGACCAAAGAACAGCTCTGTAAACATCCTTCCCCCTGTTCTTAGGGCAAGACTTGCCAGTGATGACAGTGAAGTGAAGAGAACAAAGAGCAGCTTCAGCTTTATGAGCGTTTTGTTACATTGTTCAGTGGTAGAACAGCTCTGACTGTTAGTATTTTGTCACATTGTTCAACCCTATACAGCTTCAGCTCTGTTTGCATTTTATCACATTGTTCAACCATGTAACAGCTTGAACTCTGTTGGCATTTTATCACATTGTTCAACCCTGTAACAGCTCTGACTTGTTAGCATTTGTCACATTGTTCAACCCTGTAACAGCTTGAACTCTGTTAGCATTTTGCCACATTGTTCAACCCTGTAACAGCTCTGACTCTGTTGGCATTTTGTCACATTGTTTAACCCTGTAACAGCTTGAACTCTGTTGGCATTTTGTCACGTTGTTCAACCCTGTAACGGCTTCAACTCTGTTGGCATTTTGTCACATTGTTTAACCATGTAACAGCTTCTACTCTGTTGGCATTTTGTTACATTGTTCAACCCTGTGACAGCTCTGACGCTGTCAGCATTTTGTCACATTGTTCAACCGTGTAACAGCTTCAACTCTGTTGGCATTTGTCACATTGTTCAACCCTGTAACAGCTTGAACTCTGTTGGCATTTTGTCACATTGTTCAACCCTGTATCAGCTCCGACTCTATTAGCATTTTGTCACATTGTTCAACCCTGTAACAGCTTCAACTCTGTTACAGGGTTCATACAGTCCTTGAAAGTCCTTTAAAGTTCTTAAATTTGGGGGCCATGTTTTCAAGGCTTGAAAGTCCTTGAAAATCAGGCTTTTACTTATAGGTCCTTAAAAAGTGTTTAGATTTTGTCAGTTTTTCATAATCAGTTTTCTTAAAATCAACCTTAGAGTAAGTCCTTAAATTTTGTTAAAATGTGCTTGAGAAGTCCTTAAAAAGTCCTTGAATTTCTTTGTCAGGAAATATGTATGAACCCTGTAGCATTTTGTCACATTGTTTAATGTTGTAACAACTTCAACTCTGTTGGCATTTTGTCACATTGTTCAACCATATAAGAGCTTGAACTCTGTTGGCATTTTGTCACATTGTTCAACCGTGTAACAGCTTGAACTGTGTTTGCATTTTGTCACATTGTTCAACCATGTAACAGCTTTTACTCTGTTGGCATTTGTCACATTATTTAACCATGTATACAGCTTGAACTCTGTTGGCATTTTGTCACATTGCTTTACCATGCATACAGTTTCAACTCTGGCATTTTGTCACATTGTTCAATGTAGAAAGAAACTGGTGTGGAGCATGGCAGCAGAGAGTCCTCAGAAGAGAAGACCCCTTCAAGCAAATGTTTCGGCCGTTATCCCCTGACACTCTAGAGGGGTTGGGCCACACCCGGTTCATGACTCCGGATGTCCCTCTGCTGCCCCTTTTTTTTCCCATCTTGGGATGAGTCATGGCTGGGATTCGAACCCATGAACCTCTGGACATGTACATTTTCCACTTAATGACTTGCACTCTAACCACTGAGCCACTGGGGCACCTGATATTTGTTGGGAAATTTAAGCCTTATGAAGTTCACTTTTGTTCCTCCTTGACCAGATCCAGCGTGAACACCTCTCTGCCGCTTCTGCCATTGCTTTCAGGGCTCTGGTCCCCCCCCCCCCGCAACTGAGAGCTGTTTCATGAGGTTGTACGCAGACGTTCCTACAAACCCCCTAGCTCCAATTTCTGCAGTGTGGACTTTAACCTGATAGCCTTCTCTCCTCAGGCTGTTTGCCAGATCAGCATACTTTTCAGTCTTGTAGACTTGAGCTGCCTCCATTCTGTTCTCATATGGTACTGTGAGTTCGATCATGATCAGCTGCTTGGTTGACTGAGAGTGGACTACTATGTCTGGTCTCATGCGACTCTTGCTGATGATCTCTGGGTGACTCTTTCATTTTGGGAGGTCTGCAGTGCACCCCCAGTCATCTGCCCCGTCCAGCAGACTCTGCCAGCATGTTCCCAGTGGCACTGTTGTTCTTGACCATGATTTGCTACCTCCTGCCTTGAAGAATGTTGCGGGTGCTTTTGGAGTCCTGAGTTTCCCTTTTGAAGTGTTGTTACTAGCCCAGACTGCTTGTACAATCTCTTTGAGCGCTTGGTTTGCCTCCATGTGTACCTTCCTAGAACCAGGGCTACTTTACATGAGCTTAGGACATGGTCCACTGTTTGTTTTTCATGGCAGAGGGGGCATGCAGGATCATCTGTTTTTCCCCCACTTTATCAGGTTTGCATTTGAGGGCAGAAGGTCATATGCAAATCTGAGAATGAAGCTGATCCTGAGAGGAGCCATGTGCCGAATGTCATTCCAAGTGAGACTTCTTTGGAGTGCATTCTTCCACATTGTCCATTGCCCTTTCTTGGCTCTCTGCTGGACTGCTTTTTGGAGTCTTTTTGGGTCTTCTTCTTTTCTCATCTCCTGAATCATCATGTCTCTTTTGGCTTTTCCTTTAGCCTTTTGACCACCATTCAGTTTTGGTCACCCCCAGTTCTTGTCTGTTGGTCTGTGTGTGTCCTGTTGTTATTTCTCTGATCTTGAGACTTTCTTTTGCAGAATCCATCGCCTCTTGAACTTTCCATTTTCTGCCTGTCTTCAGCTGGGGCTTGATTGCTTCTACCACCTTGTCTCCTGAGTCCTCCAGCATGCTTTGAAGTCTGATCTCCCCTGCTTTGTATTCCTCCAGGATGGATTTCAGTGGTAGTTTCAGCTTTGCTTGGCGACAGTACAGCGCTATGTCAGTCAGACAGGGTGGGACACCAAGCCATTCCCTTGTGAACTTGTTGATTTTGGATTCCATTGCCTCCACTATGCTGGTGCAAATGTTGTATATCATCAGAGGCCATAGGAGCTTTGGTATCAGCACGAACTGCAGACACCAGACCTTGTATTTGCCAAGGAGTCCACGCTGGTCAGTAGTCTCCAAGCCTTCTTCCGACATCTGTTTGGGTTCTTTTGCTCTTTGTGTGTCTTTCAGAGTATCATCATACAATCTTCCAAGGCGCTTGACTGGCTCTTCTGCAACTGTTGGAATGGCCTGGTTGGCAACACTGAAGACCACAGGTTCGGCCACTTTTCCTTTCCTCAGTGAGAGACTCCGTGATTTCTTTGGCTTGAACTTCATTCTTGATGAGGCAACTATGTCATCCAGCCTCTCCAGCACATGACACGCTTGTCTTCTCTGGATGAAATCACTGTAGTGTCATAATGATAATAATAATAATGGTTTCTTATATAGCATTTAATCAAACGAATTTCTCTAAGCGCTTTACAAAATTATACTACATTCACCCTTCTTATATACAATAGTACACCATACACCCAACTACAAATACTATTACTGCAATAGCTAACAAATCCTAATCTTACAAGTAAGACATTCACTTATTTTTCAAGTATCACTACAAAAGCTAAATCCTATAACGTTCAATCATACAACAAATATATGTAATAGAGAACATACACACATACTACATTTGAAAAGGCCCAGAGGGCTATGAGTTGGTTTGTACCCCACCCCCCACCCCCCACCTTCACAGCATTGACTATTTATGAGAAATAGATGGGTTTTAAGTTTAGACACTTGAAAGAAGAGATAGAATCTGAATGTCTGAGAGAGTCTGGCAGTCTGTTCCACGTCGCTGGAGCTTGAAAAAAGAAAGATCTTTCACCAGTAATAGTCCTGAAGCGAGTCATTCGTAGAAGGCTGTTGTCAGCACAGGAGTGTAGTTGTCGAGAGGGGGTGTAGATTTTAAAGGAGATCTGAGAGATAAGAAGGTCCATTTTCAAAGAGAACAGAGAAAGTGAGAGTTGAGATTTTGTACGAGATACGGTTTGAGACTGATAGCCAGTGAAGAGAGTGTCATCCATGAAGGCCTTGAGAGGGGGTATTTGTATCCATCGCCAAGGTCTGTTTGTCTTGCGTTGCTTGTTGCTGCTTTCAAGATGACTTCCATTGCCAACACGAACAGCATTGGGGAAATTGCACAGCCCATTGCAGTGCCCACTTCCAAGTTGATCCAATCTGTTGTGTACTCCTTGGTAGAGAACCGCATTGAGAAGCCATTGAAGTACTTCCTGAGTATGTCGTGGGTGTTCTTTGGCACATGGTACATCTCAAGAGCCAACTGTATTACCTCATGGGATACAGATCCATATGCGTTTGCCAGATCAAGCCACACCAGGTCTCTCTTTTCTGTTTTTTTATTGCGTCCCAGATCATTGTGGCATGTTCTACACAGCCAGCCACGCCTGGCACACCACCTTTCTGGACTGACACATCCAAGTACTTGTTTTCCATGAGGTACTTGGTCAGCCTTGCTGCCATGACAGAGAAGATTTTCCCTTCGACGTTCGGTAGTGGTACTTGCCTGAACTGGCTGATGTCACTTGAGTTTTGCTCTTTGGCGATGTACACACCATCTGCCGTCATCCTCTGGCCACTGATCTTCAGGTTTCTCCAAGCTGATCGCAGCAGCCTGTGGAGCCACTCCAGCACCTTGGGACATTTCTTGTACAGCTGGTAAGGTATTCCATTTGGCCCTGGTGATGATTTGGCTCTGGCTTTGTCAACCACCTTCTTGATTTCCGCCAATGTTGGTGGCTTGTCATTGAACTGTTCCTCAGGGTTGGTTGGCCACACCAGACCTTGAATGTTGAGTGGTGCTTTGCTCAGTGAGTCAGAGTATGTTTTCCTCAGATGCTGCTTAAGAACTCCTTTGTCCACACTTAGGGTCCCAGATTTTGGCTGCTCAAACAGTGTTTTGGCAAACTGGAAGGGGTCTCTGAAGAAGCTGCTTGGGTCTTCTTTTTGCTCTTCCTCTTCCTCGCAGATTCCGCTTTGCTGAGGGTGCTGTGTTTTGCTTTCAGGTCTTTCCAGAGTTTTTCCAGGCGTTGTTTTTCAGCTGGCAGTGCGGTCATCATTTGCTTCTTGAGGCTTTTCTTTTGGACCCTGATCTTGTCCATCTTTTCTTGGCATCTGGATTTCTTTGGAGGTGTTTTCTCTTTGGGTAGTTTTGCTCCATAGGCGTCTCTACATGTGGCAAACACAATATCCCCATATGTGGCTAGTTGTGTTCCAGGGTGCTTTTCCCTATCAGTGCATCAAGTCTTTGGAATTTTTGCATCCAGTTTCTCCCAATCTTCAGTTTCATTTGCTCGTGGCAGGTTGAGTTTCAGGCGCCTGGCATCAAGGGCCAGTGCAAATTCCTCATCCAAACCAACAGCATGGATGTCCTTGCACTGTGGTTTAAATCCTGGCCTTGGTCTTCCAACGTCTTATCTGCTGATGCACTGCGCTGCTACTCATTCGGATAAGTCTTCACACATCCCATCTTTATTCTGTGGATCTTCATGCCACGGGTGGTAGCAAAACACTTTCCACAGACACATAGATATTCCATTTGGTTCATGTTCATAGTCCGTTTGGGATCTGCATCGTGATTGGTTGAGTATTGATGGATTCAACATTCTCTCCCCCTTTCCGTGAATCCTTGGAGCATCTTTTCCTTTTATTCTAGTAGCCACATGTTGAAGCCAAAGTGGGGAGCCAGCCCACAGAGCCCTTGGTTCTGGTCTTTTCCAGTGTCCTCCAGTCTTTCCCAGACGTCCTCCGGTCTGTTCCTGGAAGTCAGTGGTTTACCCATGCATCAGTAGAAAGAAACCGGTGGAGAGCGTGGCAGCAGTAATGTTCAGAAGAGAAGACCCCTTCAAGCAAGTGTTTCGGCCCTTATCTCCAGACACTCTAGGGGGGTTGGGCCACACCCAGTTCATGACTCTGGATGTCCCTCTGCTGCCCCTTTTTTTCCATCTTGGGATTCAAACCCATGACCCTCTGGACATGCTCATTTTCCACTTAACCATCACCCTGCTCTTTATGATATTATATAGTTTAAAGAAATGTACTTAAAATCAAAGGACGAACAGTCAACACTACCCATAGTCATTTTTAGGGGTTTTGTACATTTATCATTAGTAGTAGATAGGTAAGCCTATACATTTTTGGAAACTAGAGATGTTGTACATTTTGATAAAAGCAATAAAAAAAAAACTATACCTGCAATGTTGTTGAAGATATCCTTGAAGATACATCCAATGAAATTTGTGCAAACATGATGAAAAAAGTTTTCAATAGTATTTGAATTGTCACAATTCACCAATCACAGTGTCCAAACACTCAAATAAGCAAATCCATACAGAAAAATATGTTGCATACAGCCCACAAAAGGCACTAGTGCCTTGGCCTCTTATGGTAGGCAGAAAAACACTCAGGGCACAGTCCCACATCACAGTCACTGCACTCCCAGCCAGAACATACACAAGTGGCATGACCAGCTACACAGTTTTCCTTCCTTTCTGCAGCCAGCTTGATCAGATCATGGCCTTCCAGGGGATGAGCTGGACCTGCTTGAGGTGGTGGGGCCTGTGGGGCTTGGGGTTTGTCCCTGGCAGCTCTAATTTCAGCAGCTGGACGCCTTTGGCGTACAACTTTCTGAAATCTTGAAGTGGTACCTGAAGAGTATGGGGGCATCACTGGTGTCCAGCTTGTAGATCAGGCAGCTGTTCAGGATAGCTCTGCCAAACAGAGAGAAGGCCACTTTTGATATCCACTTCATTGTCCTCCTCTCAGTGAGGTACCAGTACAGCTTGGCATCACCAAGGTCCACTCCTCCCATTGACTTGTTGGACACTGTCTTCAGCATCAGATTCTGAATTACAAACAGAAAAATTTTATGATTATTTTGTTTCACTGCTATGTTCATGACATTCGTTTTATTCATGAATAAAACAAATGTCACAATGTTACTGTAAAATATAATTATTTGCTTATGATTTTTTTTTTTTTCACTAATTACAGTGAAGACTGAAACTGAACATATGAAGAATTCAGCAGTTTCATGTGTGCTTTCTATAATAAGAAATAGATTGCATCATAAAATTACCAAAATATAACTATGATTATACCTAAACCATTTCTTGATAGGAGCCACACCCACTTTGCCATGCCCACACACATTGTGTTTGTTTTGAACATGAATGACTCAAACACAAGACAGATGTATGGTCTCAAACAAAATATTATACTTTACCTTCCTTTTTGTAACGTTTACAGCATTCACAATAAAAAAAAATTCGGATTCGCTGGTTTGATTTGGCCAGAAATAGAGCGTCAGTGCAATTTGACTCCCACCACCACCCTCACCTCCCCCATCCACTCTGGTGGCGTACCACAAACTGCTGACTATCCAACAACAATGGGTGACAAGATCCGATTTCAAAGTTTCAAGCTTTCCAAATTGTGTCCACTTACCGGCTTCACTTTCGTCGCTGTCGCTTGCAACAAATGACTCCTCACTTGTGTCACGCTTACGCATCTCCATGTCTCTCGGTCACTTTCTGTTGAACTCATTTTTATTTTAGTCATATCGGTCTCCAATCAATCGACACGCTAGTACAAGTTACCAGAGGATGGCTTGTAATGGAAATGAGGCCGTTTCCCAGATGTTTAATGGCGGTAGCTTAACGGGCTAACATCTTATGTAAACAGAGCCACAATTGTGGCCTCACGCAGTCAACCATGAAAGCCACGATCGTGGCCAACCACAGCCTACAGGTTAATGACTCGCACTCTAACCACATGTGAAAGTTTGAACTCTGTTGGCATTTTGTCACATTGTTTAACCATGTAACAGCTTCTACTCTGTTGGCATTTTGTCACATTGTTCAACCCTGTAACAGCTCTGACTCTGTTAGCATTTTGTCACATTGTTTAATCATGTAACAGCTTGAACTCTGTTGGCATTTGTCACATTGTTTAACCATGTATCAGCTTCTACTCTGTTGGCATTTTGTCACATTGTTTAACCCATGTATACAGCTTCTACTCTGTTGGCATTTTTTGTCACATTGTTTAACCATATATACAGCTTCAACTCTGCTGGCATTTTGTCACATTGTTTATTATTATCATTATTATTATATTGGGTATTTATAGCGTCTATCCTCGGTCACAGACCAAGCTCTAAGTGTTTTACAATAAACACACTACCTCACTCACTCAACGGGCTGTCTACCCAGGTAGAGCCAGCCGAAGAGCAGCCTACTGGTACTGGATTCCCGAACTACACCCCACTCCTTACCACCTAAACCCGATAAGTCAAAGGGCAGGGGGATGCAGTGGGAGGAGGCAAGGGCCAAAATCTTCAAACTAAAGCATGACAAACGATGAGGAAGAGAACAAAACGACAGGAGAGGAAGGTCAAGACAAGAAGACAGGACACAACAACATGCGCTCGCTCTCTTAACCCACACAACGATTTCTTTACATTGTCCACCTCTCGAGGTGGGGGGTCCGGTAGGAAATGGTGCCACGATGTCCATTGGAATGTCCGAGTCAGAAGAGGGGTGGAGTGAAAAGGTGGTGGCCTCTCCTCAGGGCCGACGATCCGCCCCTGGAAACACAGCTGTAGAAACCATAATAACTACTTGGACTGGCCATGTTTTTCTTTTCTCTAAGGTAGAGGACAGTGGGGTGAGAGGCCAATCGTTCACAGAAGCTCACACTCATCTACCCACAGAATCACCCAAGAAGATGATAGCCAAGGAACCCTCTTTTATTAGCCAGAGAGGGGGAAGAAGCCAGAAGAGTAAAGAAAGTGGAGAATATAGGACAGGTACGATGGCCACACACAAAGGTACTCTCACACTTTACCTCCCCCTGTCCAGGAAAAACAAGTGGAGAGGAGGAAACATGGGGGGACTCCTAAAACGGTGCCACGCCCTCAAGATTTCCGAAATAACCAGCGGCCGTGGCGAAGTGGTCAGCGTCGCGGACTCCTGGCTGGGAGGTCGTGGGTTCAAATCCCATCAGAGTCATGTGGGTTTTTTTTTCTGCCCCGACCGGCTCCTACCCCCAGAGTGAGTTTGCTGTGGACTCAGTTGGGAAGACTGGGACCACACAGTCGAGTTTCATCCACTTAAGATGCGTTTCTGAGAGTGTTGCTCAATTTCCTGACCAACACTGCAGGTACGTGTATCTCTCGGGCCTGGTTGACGCCAGGATATATTATGAAAGGAAGCGTAGAGTACAGCCCTGTCATGTAGTCTCAGACCGAAATGGAAATCCGTAGCATCATCTTCATCATCCTCATTCTCATTGGTCAGCATTAAAAAAAAAAAAAGTCTCCAATTATGTGGCCATTCATGCCCTGCTCTCATGGTGATCTCAGTTTCGATGTCCTCTCCACGTCTGTGGCCTTTGTTTGGTTCCATCAGGGTTAATGGTATCGGCAAATCCATGGGGGCTGTCGTTGGACGGACGTGGTGGTGCCCTGCGGAGGGAGAGCTCACTCATGTCAGCTCCGCGACTAAGCAATTATTGTCGTCAGTAGGGGGCTTAGTAGGTGGTGTCCTGCATATGTTAGATCAGAACAGGCGCCACTGAACACCACCGAAGTGACTCGGCAGCAGTGCAGTGTGTCTCCGGTGGGTTGCGTCTTGATGACTTGACATTGACCGCTCCCTGTGGATTGCTGGGGCTGCAGCGGGGCTGACCAGGCTGTGGCTGTGGACGGGGTGTCAGAATGAGCGGTGTGGGTGCACTGCCTCTGTTGTGGCGCAGAGGTTGGAACAGCAAAAAAAAAAAAAAAAAAAAAAAAAAAAAAAGATTTTCGAAAATACCATTTCCGCCTGCACCTAAAGAAAACCACTAGGCACACAATACTATAACATCCAAAGGAAATGATTATTCTCACGAAAAACCCGGCTGGAATCCAATGAATTAATGTCTTCCTACTATTTACATACGGAATGGTCATAGTTGCATCGATATCGACTACTGCAACGCCTTCTTAACCCTTACCTCCACAGCTGGTGAAATAAGGTGTTCTGGTGGCCACGGCAACCTTGACCTCACGGACCATCCCCCACGCCGACAGCCGAAACGACGGCTTGGAGGGGGTGGGGGGAGGGCACGGAAAGAACAGTGATGCCTCTAGCTGGAAGACAGTCCAACCAAGACCAATGTTAATAGGGTAGTGTTGACGCTGACGCTGGTACCTGGCCACCAGATGTGACCAAGACTGCAGGAAAGGGTGGCGGTAGTGAAGGCGCAATCTGGAGGTGATGAGGAGTTCTAGGTTCAAACTAGGGAGAGGATGGTTTAGACAGCTCGGGTACTGCTAGGTGATGTTCAGTGTAGTGCAGTACTTCAGGCAGCGGCCTTCAACGAAGAAGACGATCCATAAAACGGGGTCCCCACCACCCATCATAGGATGTCGCAGGTGCCTCCAGCAACGAAGCCTGACCCTCGGCTCAACGATGACATCGAGGGCGGAGGACACGGAGGTGACGAGCCTCCTGGATGGCTGCTTCTTGTTGTTCCCACGGCTGCTGTCCCTTCTCTAAGTTCATAAACACTTTCATTCCACTTCTTCACCCTTCATGACGTAGGCACAGGTCACCAACAACAAACACACCCCTGATCACTGGGCAGTGGTTGGTCGCCTACCGTCACGTGGGCTGGGTTCTAATGAGCTGAACTAGCCCTGCAGCACGTGCTCCGCTTGGAATGCAGGACACTCGCTGTGCCTCCATCAAGAAAAAGGAAGGAAGGAAGGCAGAGGGAAAAAAATAGTCAAAACATGCCATGGTCCTCTCAACCCATGACACACTGCTTATCTATTTGTTGACATATGACTTAGATTTTATGGCTTCTCTTTCCTTTTACCCAAGCTATGATGCTATATAATATAATCTAGTTTTGTTGGTCATTTGGGGATGGACAGGGATATAACAAATGGTGGTTTTACAAAAAGAGAAGTGTTTCTGAACACATACACATGTTACAACACATAAAACCTGTAAAACACTGACAGAAACTTCTGTTAGTGTTTACTCAGCATCACTGTAAGTATACAGTGTGGTCCAAATTGTTATAGTATAATATTTATTGGTAAATGTTCAAAATGACAACTATGAAAAAAAAAAAGTCTGAAGAAAAAATAAACGATTGTCTGTTGAAAAGAAAAAAAAAAAAAAAAGACACACACGCATTTGTTATAACACAAAACACTGTAGGAACTGTGTTAGTGTTTCTGAAACAGTATTTACATTATTGCCATGCTGTTCTATATAGGAATCCATCACTTGCCAAAGTCTTGGACATAATCCTCAGGTTGTCTGCATTCCCTGCTTCATAATTTTCAGGGACGGTGCTCTTTTTTTTTTTTTTAATGTCTGTTCAAATCGTGGTTCAAAGAAACACACATTGAGATTATTCCACTTGATCTTTCACTGATGGCACTTGGTCTGGTCACAGCATTGACAAAATCTTGAACACATGCACAGGTGAGAAAAAAAAAACAACTGTAGAATGGAAAAACTTCCCAGAACTTGTCATGCAGATGATCCAGAATAGGTCAGATCTTGTAGAACCAGTCATACCCTGGATCACCTTTGACTGGCATGGCTGCATTGTTGTTGAAATGCAGAAACTGAAGAAGAATCTGAAATACAGAATAAAAGTTTCAGGATAAGTAAGCACCCCCACAATGGGAACACACACACACACACACACACACACACACACACACACACACACACACACACACACAGAGTAAACAGACCCACAATTGGGCACATACATACACACACACACACACACACACACACACACACACACACACACACACACACACAGAGTAAGCAGACCCACAATTGGGCACACACACACACACACACACACACACACACACACACACACACACACACACATACACACGCATACACACAAACAGCACACACACACACACACACACACACACACACACACACACACACACACACACACACACAACACACACACACACACATTTACACACACACACACACACACACACACACACACACACACACACATAAGCACAAACACACTAACAGTATCACACACACATGAATGTAAAAACCTCCACAATGGCACAAAAAAAAAAACCGGCTGTGGATGTGTGCTTCTGTGTTTGACAAAATGAACAAACTTATATGGAAAATTTGCATACAGAAATAAACAATGCTTAGGCACACATGTGCACACACACATGCACAAACACACAGAGTCCCACCTATCCATACAGGCGTTATTAGCCATAATTATGTGATTTCAGTAGGAAATACGGCAATGAAGAAAAATACAGATAATAAATAGTGGAGGAATAAAGAATGAAAAATAGTAACAAACGAAAAAGAAAAGAAAAAAAAAAAAAAAAAAAAAAGAAAAATAGAGTTACTTGCCTGAATCGGGTTTCTGGTCATGAAGGAACTGAAGACTGGAGCACTGTACAACCCAAAATTGGCACAGCTGACTTTCAGGCCAGGATTCCCAGTGAAAACACAACCAAGGCTGGGACTGATCACGCCCCCCGGCCACTTCCACAGGACCCTCGCCATCGTCCTGAGCCCCTACCATGTCCACGACCCTCTTCAGTCATGACAGGAGGGGGTGCTGTGCTCGTTGATGGCACGGGTTCAGCTATTTCCGCTTCGTCACCCTCGCTTAGGCGTTTTTAATCTGCTGTCATATGCAACTAACAATGAAGCCACTTCATCACCAGCACGTATCACTAATGAAAGTGGATGGTGCTGATTCCCATCCGTCTCCTCCTCATTGCTAGTATCAGGATCCGATCCTCAAAGGTCTTTTCCACCACTATCTTTATTATTTAGAACGTCATCTAAAACATCAAATGCAGTGTAGCGCTTGAAAACGGGACGCGTCGACGAAGTACTAGGTTGAGCTGCCATCTTGAATATGCTTATCTGCTGTAACCTCTCAACTCGCAGTTTGCATAACATGTGGTCAGCTAGCTGCTCGCATGAAGGGAAAAGGGCCATTCCTTGACACCAGTAGAAGAGGTGAGAACATTTTGCACAGTCCTCTCCCAAGTAGATTTTTCTTTCCGTGATGAAGTTATGGCGAAACGCACTTGTCCTGGGCATAGTGATTTTCAGTTTTTCACAACAAGCATTACTCGTCTCAGGCAGGGAACGGGTTAAGACGTTAGCCATCAAACATGATGAAGATTTCACTAGTCAAACATGATAATAATGTCTTTATGTCACTGCTCAAACATAATAGCAGTGTCTCTATGTCACTGCTCAAACATAATAACAATGTCTGTGTCATTGCTCAAACATAATTATAACAATGTCTGTGTCATTGCTCAAACATAATAACAATGTCTATATCACTGCTCAAACATAATAACATTGTCTGTACCACTGCTCAAACATAATAACAATGTCTCTATGTCACCACACAAATTAATAACAATGTCTCTTTGCAACCACACACACACAATAGCAATGTCTCTATGTCACCACACAAACATAATAAAAATGTCTGTATGTCACTTCTCAGACATAATAACAATGTCTATGTCACTGCTCAAACATAACAATGTCTCTATGTCACTACATAAACATGATAATAATATCTTTATGTCACTGCTCAAACATATAAAAACAGTGTCTCTATGTCGCTGCGCTGCTCAAACATAATAGCAGTATCTTTACGTCACTGCTCAAGATAATAACAATGTCTCTGTGTCACTACACAAACACATTTTTATGTTACTGCTCAAACATAATAACAATGTCTGTATGTCACACACAAACATATTTTTATGTCACTGCTCAAACATAATAACAGTGTCTCTATGTCACTGCTCAAACATAATAACAATGTCTCTATGTCACCGCTCAGACATGATAACAATGTCTCTATGTCACTGCTCAGACATAATAACAATGTCTCTGTGTCACTGCTCAGACATAATAACAATGTCTCTATGTCACTGCTCAGACATAATAACAATGTCTCTATGTCACTGCTCAGACATAACAATGTCTCTATGTCACTGCTCAGACATAATAACAATGTCTCTATGTCACTGCTCAGACATAATAACAATGTCTCTAAGTCACTGCTCAGACATAATAACAATGTCTCTATGTCACTGCTCAGACATAATAACAATGTCTTTAAGTCACTGCTCAGACATAATTATAATAACAATGTCTTTATGTCACTTCTCAAACATAATAGCAGTGTCTCTATGTCACTGTTCAAACATAATAACAATGCCTCTATGTCACTACACAAACATAATAATATCTTTATGTCACTGCTCAAACATAAAAAACACTGTCTCTAAGTCACTGCTCAAACATAACAGTGTCTCTGTGTCACTGCTCAAGCATAATAACAATGTCTCTGTGTCACTGCTCAAACATAATAACAATGTCTCTTGTCAAAAGTCATGAAGATGTCACTTCCTGAACATCATAAAGATGTCATTCTTCGAGCAGCAAGATGTCAGTCTTCAAACTGTATAAAGATGTCGGTATTCAGTAATCATAAAGCTGTCAGTTTTTGAAGAATCACACGGGTATTACTTTTCAAACATCATAAAGATGTCAATTTTCAAACATCAAGATGTCTGTCTGGTGACTTGTTCAGTCAGAAACTAAATTGTGTTCTCTGTGTGAATCAAGAGGTAAGAGGATAGATATATTGGAAACAGCTCAGATTGCTCTGAAGTGACCATTGACCCAGTGAGGGTCATGGACTGTGTACTGGTGTATATGATGAAGTGAGAGCCATGGACTATGTACAGGTGTATATGATGAAGTGAGGGCCATTGACTGTGTACATGTGTATATGATGAAGTGAGGGTCATGGACTGTGTACAGGTATATGTGATGAAGTGAGGGTCATGGACTGTGTACAGGTGTATATGATGAAGTGAGGGCCATGGACTGTGTACAGGTGTATATGATGAAGTGAGGGTCATGGACTGTGTACAGGTATATATGATGAAGTGAGGGTCATGGACTGTGTACAGGTATATATGATGAAGTGAGGGCCATGGACTGCATACTGGTGTACATGATGAAGTGAGGGCCATGGACTGCATACAGGTGTATATGAAGTGAAAGCCATGGACTGTGTACAGGTGTACAAGATGAAGTGAGGGCCATAGACTGTGTACAGGTGTATAGTGATGAAACGAGGGTCATGGACTGTACAGGTGTATGGTGAAGTGAGGGCCATGGACTATGTACAGGTGTATAGTGATGAAATGAGGGTCATGGACTGTGTACAGGTGTGACCGTGCTGCCTGCTGACACATGATGAAGTGAGGGTCATGGACTGTACAGGTGTATGGTGAAGTGAGGGCCATGGAGTATGTACAGGTGTACATGATGAAGTGAGGGCCACGGACTGTGTGCAGGTGAATGATGATGAAGTGAGGGGCATGGACTGTGTACAGGTGTACATAATAAAGTTAGGGCCACGAACTGTGTTACAGGTACACTTTGCATCTTGTGTGACTGTGTTGCTCATCGACACATGACGAAGTGAGGGCTGTGGATTGTGTCCAGGTACACTGCGTATCTACCTTCAGTCATGGCAGAGGGCCAAGGACAGGGCAGTGGTGCAGAGGTTGAAGGAGGAGAGGGCCCTCATCCACCACCACCACACCCTGATGACCGCCATGCTACGCCGCTGGCAGATCTACCACTCAGCCGCCATACGCAAAGAGGTACAGCCAGCCTTTAGTAATCTGATCTGTGCCACTGAAGTGCAGTATCTAAACAGCTTCTTAATGCACAGCTAGTCTGGCGAGATGAAAATCATGCTCTTTAGTTCCTTCCTTTAGCTAAGCCTTGTTCCTTCTTGCCCTGCAGGCGATAAATGGAGGCAGCTTGACTCACTGCTGAGTGCTGACAGCTTGTGTGTAGCAGAGCTCTGCTCAAGGGAGTACTGCGCGCGTGTTCTCATGCTGTGCTGTTCTTCTTGTGCTTTACTGATTATTATTCTTCCACACTCCATAACTGGACATACTTACTGTGTGTGTGTGATTTTGTGTGTGTGATTCTTCTTTGTGCCTTTTGATATAACTTCAGTTTGTCCCGTGTTCTTGAGTTGTTATTTTTCATTGAGAAGTTGTTCATTTTCATAAGTTGGCCAGGATCCGGCACGTGTATACGTATATCATCAAGCCGTTTATGTGTGTGAGACGAGACATTCCACCAGGCGATTACTTCCTTCCTCTCTCTCTCTCTCTCTCGCTCTCTGTGTGTGTGTGTGTGTGTGTGTGTGTGTACTTGTGTGTGTGTGTGCATGTGCGCATGCACACATGTGTGTGACTGACCCTGCATTGGCTAGTCTTGTTGCTTACGTGTAGGCCTACTTCATTCCGATCTTTTGTACATGCCTACGCCTGCGTGTTTGTAGCACCAACAAATGGCTGAGGTGTTTGAACACAACTTCAGTGAACACAAAAGACATGTAGGTTCTTTTTGTGTGTGTGTGCGGCAATCGTGTGCTCAGAAAGGTACAAGATAAAGGATTAAACACTAGACTTTGTGTCAACTTCTCCAATGATTTGTTGCAGTATTTCAGTCTAGATATTTCTGGTGATGAAGAAGGCAAACAGTCTAAGTGTATCTGCATAAAATGCTACCATAAACTGAAAAAAAACAAGACACATGTCAGCACATTCTCAGTGTTATACTACAAAAGAAAATGCTGCTCGTGACATAGAGAGAATGTCAGAAATCTGGACAACTTTCGATCCAGATCTTTCTTCAAGTCAGTCAGTGTACATCGTGTCGATTCTTTCAATCAGCCGGCCTTCTTGGTCGTTGGAAAACAAAGAAGAGCCGACCCATCAAAAGATCTGTTCAAGAATGTTTAGATCAGTCTGATCTGTGCTTGCTCACAGGAATCAAAACTGCAGGTGATAATGGAAAAACACATGGCCTATGTCTCCCTGAAAAACCAGACATACTCTCTCTGTGTGTGTGTATCCATCTGTTTATATACCGCTGTTGTTGGTGTGGGGTTTCTGTCAATATGTGTGTGTGTGTGTGTGTGCACGCTCTCTCTCTCTCTCTCTCTCTCTCTCTCTCTCTCTCTCTCTCCAGTCATGAGTAGGCTCACCATGAAGATGAAAATGAGACAACATTTTGCATTGGTGTGTGTATATGTGATATCAGTTTTCAAATGATTCAAACGGGCGAAAGAACAAGGTCAGGAAGCATTTCATTGTTTATAACTGACATATGCACATGTGGCATGCTAAAATCTTGCTCTACTAAAGCATGGTGTGGCTGTGATAGAATCAGTTTCAGCTTGCTTCACAAGCATGTAGAGCACGCAGATAAAGCTTCACAAGCACGTAGAGCGCACAGATAAACAAGCAAAACATGCCTAGACCATAGTAGGGAAACCGCCGCCGTGTTCCCAGTGAAGCTGACCAGTGCTGACACTGTTTATTTAGGCCCAGTACCGGATGTCAGGTAGGAGTCCCGTGAATAATTTTTTGTCAGTTGTAAAGGAAAGATACACATGTCCAATATGCACCAGTTTGAGCGTGATAGCTTCAGGAATGCATGCTCTCCACTGAGTTGAAATTTCATTTCACTTTGTGTGTGTTCGTTAGTCTGTTTCAATCGTTTTTTGTTGACAAATCTTTGTGGTGCTTGTCAGCAATGTGTATGAAAGAAGACGCATTCATGTTTGGTATCGCTCTGTCAGTCAGAGACCCCACAATACAGTGACATCAATCGACCACACTTCGTTGCATTCAGGCACGAAGTGTTAATGAAGAAACACAGCATCCTGTTTTCAACACACTGTCAGCCAGACAGCTAGTATCACATTACACATAGGGAGGAAAGCTTGTGGCAGGTTAGTACAAGGAAGCTGGCAGCTGTCAGCAGAAATGCGCTGTTTGAACAAACAGCAGTCGTTCCATCCCTTCCCCTCTGCGACCGATAGGCGGTCAGGAGTTATTGCTCTTGTCTTCAACTAAGAATTCCTCTGCAGACAAACTTGAATGCATCATGACATCGCATCTTGGTCATCTGTTAGTGCACCATGATATCCCATCAAGACAGCTTGTCAATGTATCATGATGTCCCATCTTGATAGTCTGTTAATGTATCATGATGTCTGTCAGGGAGAAATTATCCTGACTGCAGTTCTGTAGTGTGCGGTGCGGCAAAGCAAACAGCCCAACGCTCACACCACCAAACCACATAAAGCAAGAGTGGCAATACACAACTTTACTACACAAAAAAACATTCACTCATTCACACGACCTGGTGGGGAAGGGCCCTAAGGCAGAAGAGTGAGTATAGACTGAGAGCATAGAAGGTAAGAATGGACAAAGAAGAAGATAGCTTTATCCAGAACTAACTATCCTAGTGGACACACACACAAAAAAAAAAATCCTTCCTGAGTGCCCAGAAAAACCACTTGGTCCCAACCTAGCCCACTATTCAAAATACCCACTCCCCACAGAAGAGAAATAGAAGAAGAAAACATAATAACATTGAATAACAGGATCTACACAACACAGAATTTGTCTAACAGTCTGAAAAAAAAACAAACAAATGAAAAAAAAAAAAGGCAAAATTACCAACTTCTTTACATAAAAAAAAAATCAAGGCATCCCAGGTTTTCCAGCATCTAGCCCACTTTCATCCCCACACAACCAACTGTCCCTTCAAACATATACGCCACTTGACCTGGTGGAAGAATGGCTCCAGGGTGGTCCAGAGGGTCCAACTTGGGGTGTGGTTCTTGGGCTGTAGAGTCAAGGCAGGGTAGAAAGTGCTTCACGAATTACACCCGACGTTGGAGACGGCCATTGGCAGGCGCTCCGACTCTTCTGTGCTGGCCCCCACAGGTTGCTCCTGGGATGCTAGTTGCAAAAGGAAAAGAAAAAAACCTACGGCAGAAATCAATATCTTATATTGCCGTTTAAGTGTAGTCTGTTCTTTGTCAGAGAAAGTGTGGGGAGTGGTAGGTGTAGTAGTGGAAAAGTCAGAGGGAAGAGGTGACAGTTGGTTGAGCCAGACTATCCAATAGCCAAAAGCTTTGACAAAAAACAAAAATATACTGGTTCCTTAGCTACTTCTGGCATTAAAAGATGGGCCCATCCTTCTCCTTCCGCTAGTTTTAACATCTCTCAACCATCATCAGAAGACCATCTACTATCGGGTGACTCCATAGGGGGAGATGATATTTTTAAACCATTAACATTATACCTTTTATGAACAAACTTTTTATTTGCATAGTGAATAAACACTTTTTCATTTGCATACAAAGTAATATGATAATGGGTAACTTTAGTTTGAATTTTCCCCCTTTTTATCCTTCTAAAATTAATGGCAAAGAAACCAGTAGTTCAAATCAACATAAATATAATTCTTCGTTCACTCTCCTGGCACACAGACAAACAAATAAGTACAAGTCGAGCGGGGCCAGAAGGTAGGGGCGTGACAGGAAGGATTCCTCATTACCCAGCATAAATATTGTGTTGTACACATGCTACCAATGTTCCGCGACTCAACTCAATGACAGAAGACCAAATGCACAATATTTGTGGCCAAAAAAGGGAGACAAGTACGACCCTGCAGCCATAGAAAAAAACCTAGTTGTCTCCATTCGAAAACTTGCTCAAAATGGCGAGTTTAATCTCCAACTACCCTGCTTTCTATTATAAGCAAAGCGTGAAACTACCCACCCAAGGTAGCTAATAAAACATTGAGCAATGATAATTTGAGAGCTCGGTGCCAACGAATAGACAAATTGTTTTGTCACCGAAATGGTCACAATTTCGATGCGTTCGCAATGACAGTGAAAATTTGTAACCTCAATAACAAACACCTGTCGAAGTGCTATTTAATAGAATATGACTTTTGAACCACCTGTTCAAACATGGGAAGAGAAAATTTACAAATTTACATCGTAAATAAAGAAAAGATAAAGCAGTTACCATAACAGCTTGTGGACTGAGGATGAAAAACATAGTTGTCCTTCTGGCTCAACGAAGGGTGAACGCCAACGACCATGACTGAAGTGTCCCACAGCGAAGTGAGGACCAGGTCTGGGAGACCTAAGAGAAAATACCAGCTTGTGTAGAAAGGAGTTCCCTCCACTCGGCGGTCAAGGTTGGAGTGACTCTCTATCTCCTTTTCCAGCCCCATACTAGGTAAAACAAACTCGCCCATTGAAAGGTGACACATGACACTAGCCGCTGCACCATGTGCAAAACACACCCAGTGGATCTACACGAGACGGCCTTGCTCATGGAAGGTGAGGGAAAAGAAAAAAGAAAGAAAGAAGAAATGAAAGCTTAAAGTAAATGTTGGAGGATGAGAGAAGGAAAAAGTCACGGACGACACGCGCTTCTTGAGTCGTAACAAGCTTGCAGAACTGACATGTAAACTAGGCAAGAAAAAAGAATTTTAATTTGGCCCCCCCAAACAAATGTTCGTCTGTGACAATGTCCCATCTTGATAGTCTGGTAATAAATGCAGTATGATATCCCATCTAGATAGCCTATTAATGCAGTATGATATCCCATCTAGATAGCCTGTGAATGCAGTATAATGTCCCATCTAGATAGCTTGTTAATGCAGTATGAAGTCTCATCTAGATAGCCAGTTAACCCTCTTCAGTATGCACTTATCTGAGCTTAGTTACACCGAAAACCATCGGCAAGATAGATAACTCCGTAATTTGAACATGGTTACCCAATTAAAAGAATAATTTAAAAGAGAGGAAAGGAAAGAATGAAATGAAAATAATTTTTTAAATTCCTACGAATATATATGTTGCTATATCGTAAGTTTGAAGAATGTCACATGAGCCATTTACTCGGGAAAAAAAAAAATCTTCTTCAGAACTTTCCTCCGAATCGTTGTTCATCATACCTGGAACCTCATCCCAGTCGAAATCTAGGTCACTCTAAGCTTCATTACCCAGCACTTTCACTAAGTCTTATGCCGTAAATTCTACAAATCACAGTATCTCTGTCACTAAATCTCATTATAGAACAGCAGAAATCAAGGTTAGCCATGGTGAAAAACAGCATTTCGACCTCAAATCTTAAAAAATTTGTAACTCGAGAACCACGGCACGCATCGACTCGTGGTTTTTTGCAGACGGAGAAAATGGCTACAGGAAGAAGGAATCACATTCTCGCGAGACTTCCTTTTCTACTAGAAACATGGCGGCGTCC
This sequence comes from Conus betulinus, assembly GCA_016801955.1. Classification (NCBI taxonomy): domain Eukaryota; kingdom Metazoa; phylum Mollusca; class Gastropoda; order Neogastropoda; family Conidae; genus Conus; species Conus betulinus. Next base: position 134,345 of record JADBJO010003213.1, read on the forward strand.
ATTGTTGCCACGTGTTTTCCCGGGCGCTGGAAGGCGCTCAGCCTTTTGGCTGTGTGATTTCCGGTTGGGCGCTAGCGGGCGCCCGCTTGTCAAGAGAGTTACTGCAGTATGATGTCCCATCTAGATAGCCTGTTAATGCAGTATAATGTCCCATCTAGATAGCCTGATAATGCATTATGATGTCCCATCTAGATAGCCTGCTAAAGCAGTGTGATGTCCCCATCTAGATAGCCTGATAATGCAGTGTGATGTCCCATCTAGATAGCCTGATAATGCAGTATAATGTCCCATCTAGATTTTTTTTTTTTAAATAATTTTCCAAAAGCAAAAAACAGTCACCAGACGCATGTACAGGACAAACAAAAACATAGTTTCAGAACGGTTACATATAGTTATTAGACACTTAGTAGGTGATGGACATGCAGTATGATGTCCCATCTAGATTTAATGCAGTATGATGTCTCATCTAGATAGCCTGTTAATGCAGTATGATGTCCCACTTAGATAGCCTGATAATGCTTCATGATATCCCATCTAGATAGCCTGTTAATGCAATGTAATGTCCCATCTAGATTTAATGCAGTATGATGTACCATCTAGATTTAATGCAGTATGATGATGTCCCATCTAGATAGCCTGATAATCCATCATGATGTCTCATCTAGATAGCCAGATAATGCAGTTTCATGTCCCATCTGGATCATCTGTTAATGCATCATGATGTCCCATCTAGATAGTCTGTTAATGCAGTATAATGTCCCATCTAGATAGCCTGTTAAGGCAGTATAATGTCCCATCTAGAAAGCCTGTAAATGCAGTGTGATGTTCCATCTAGATAGTCCTTTAATGCAGTATAATGTCCCATCTAGATAGCCTGTTAATGCAGTATGATGTCCCATCTAGAGACAGCCTGTTAATGCAGTATAAAGTCCCATCTAGATAGCCTGATAATGCAGTATAGTGTCCCATCTAGATAGCCTGATAATGCAGTATAATGTCCCATCTAGATTTAATGCAGTATGATGTCTCATCTAGATAGCCTGATAATCTATCATGATGCACCATCTAGATAGCCTGAAAATTCAGTTTGAGGTCCATCTGGATCATCTGTTAATGCATCATGATGTCCCATCTAGATAGTCTGTTAATGCAGTATAATGCTCCATCTAGATAGCCTGTTAATGCAGTATGATGTCTTATCTAGATAGCCTGTTAATGCAGTATGATGTTCCATCTAGTAGTCCTTTAATACAGTATAATGTCCAATCTAGATAGCCTGTTAATGCATCATGATGTCCCATCTATATATCCTGTTAATGCAGTATGATGTCCCATCTAGATAGCCTGTTAATGCATTATAATGTCCCATCTAGATAGCCTGTTAATGCAGTATGATGTCCCATCTAGACAGCCTTTTAACGCAGTATGATGTCCCATCTAGATAGCCTGTTAATGCAGTATAGTTTCCCATCTAAATAGTCATCTACATAGTCTGTTAAAGCAGTATAATGTCCCATCTAAATAGCCTGTTAATGCAGTATGATGTCTCTTCTAGATAGCCTGTAAATACAGTATGATGTCCCATCTAAATAGTGTGATATTGCATCATGATATCCCATCTAGATAGCCTGTTAATGCAGTATAATTATCCTATCTAGATTTAATGCAGTATGGTGTCTCATCTAGATAGCCTATTAATGCAGTATGATGTCCCATCAAGATAGCCTGATAATGCATCATGATGACTCATCTAGATAGCCTGATAATGCAGTTTGATGTCCCATCTAGATAGTCTGTTAATGCAGTGTAATGTCACATCTAGATAGTCTGTTAATGCAGTATGATCTCCATCTAGATAGCGTGTTAATGCAGTATAATGTCCCATCTGGATAGCCTGTTAATGCCGTATGATGTCCCATCTAGATAGTTTGCTAATGCAGTATGATGTCCCATCAAGATAGCCTGCTAATGCAGTATAATGTCCCATCTAGATAGCCTGATAATGCAGTATAGTGTCCCATCTAGATTTAATGCAGTATGATGTCTCATCTAGATAGCCTGTTAATGCAGTATGATGTCCCATCTAGATAGCATGTCAATGCAGTATAATGTTCCATCTAGATTTAATGCAGTATGAAGTCTCATCTACATAGCCTGTTAATGCATCATGATGTCCCATCTAGATAGCCTGATAATGCAGTTTGATGTCTCGTCTAGATAACCTGTTAATGCAGTATGATGTCCCATCAAGATAGCCTGTTAATGCAGTATGATGTCCCATCTAGATAGCCTGTTAATGCAGTATAATGTCCCATCTAGAATTAATGCAGTATGATGTCTCATCTACATAGCCTGTTAATGCATCATGATGTCCCATCTAGATAGCCTGATAATGCAGTTTGATGTCCTATCTGGATAGCCTGTTAATGCATCATGATGTCCCATCTACATAGCCTGTTAATGCATCATGACGTCACACCTAGATAGCCTGCCAATGCATCATGTTGTCCAATCTAGATTGCCTCTTAATGCATCGTGTTGTCCCATCTAGATAGCCTGTTAATGCATCATGTTGTCCATCTCTAGATAACCTGTTAATGTATCATGATGTCCCATCAAGATAGTCTGTTAATGCATCATGTTGTCCCATCTAGATAGCCTGTTAATGCATCATGTTGTCCCATCTGGATAGTCTGTTAATGCAGTATGATGTCCCATCTAGATAGCCTGTTAATGCATCATGTTGTCCCATCTAGATAGTCTGTTTTATGCAGTATAATGTCCCATCTAGTAGCCTGTCAATGCAGTATCATGTCCCATCTGGATAGTCTGTTTGTGCATCAAGATGTCCCATCTAGAGAGCCTGTTAATGCAGTATGATGTCCCATCTAGATAGTCTGTTATCTGCATCATGATGTGCCCCATCTAGATAGCCTGTTAAAGCAGTATGATGCCCCATCTGGATAGTCTGTTAATGTATCATGATGTCCCATCTAGATAGTCTGCTAATGCAGTATGATGTCCCATGTAGATAGCCTGTTAATGCATCATGATGTCCCATCTGGATCATCTGTTTATGCATCAGGATGTCCCATCTAGATAGCCTGTTAATGTATCATGATGTCCCATCAGGATTGCTTGTTAATGCAGTATCATGTCCCATCTAGATAGCCTGTTAATGGGATATGATGTCCCATCTAGATAGCCTGTTACTGTACCATGATGTCCCAACTAGATAGCCTGTTAATGCATCATGTTGCCACATCCGGATAGCCTGTTACTGTATCCTGATGTTCCATCTAGATAGCCTGTTAATGCAGTATGATGTCCCATCTAGACAGCCTTTTAATGGATCATGTAGACCCATCTAGATAGTCTGTTAATGTATCATAGTCTGTTAATGTATCATGCTGTCCCATCTAGATAGCCTGTTAATGCATCATGATGTCCATCTAGATAGCCTGTCACACTTGTCTGCAGAGTAGTATTTAATTTGAAGGAAAATCACCCCTGATCTACCGTTCGCAGAGGAGAGGCGAGGGGAAGCGATAGAAGGGGCAGCAATTTGATTCAACAGGGCACTGCAGCACATAGTTGCCACCTGCCTCGCGCTAACCTTCTACAAGCATTCCTTCCTACTCGTAATGTAATACTTGCTATCTGGCTGACAGCGTGTTGGAAATAGGGCGCTGTGTTTCTTCACTAACACTTTGTGCCAGAATGCAGTGAACTGTGGTCGATTGATGTCACTGGATTGTGGGGTCCATGACTGACAGAATGTTACTAAACATGAATGGGTTTTCTGTCATACGCATTGCTGGTAAGCAGCACAAAGAGCTGCCAACAAAAAACGATTGAAACAGACTGATGGACACACACAAAGTGAAATGAAAGTTCAACTCAGTGGAGAGTATGCATCTTGATTTCAATCACACTCAAACTCAAACATATTGGACATGCAAATCTTTCCTTTACAACTGACAAAGAATTATTTACAGTTCACCTACCTGACAGGTGGTAGAGGGCCCCAAAACACAGTCACTGTCGGCACTAGTCAGCTTCACTGGGAACACGGCGGCGCTTTTCCTAGCATGGCCTTGGCATGTTTTGCATGTTTATCTGTAAGTTCTATGTGCTTGTGAAGCATGCCGATACTAATTCTATTACAGCCACACATGCTTTTAGTGAAGCAAGATTTTAGCATGCTACACATACAGATGTCAGTCATAAACAATGAAATGCTTCATACCGGGCCTTGTACTTCCCCTGTTTGAATCACTGAATATAATCCATTTGAAACTGATGTCACATATGTCAACACATGCCAGTGCAAATCATTGTCGCACTTTCATCTTCATGGTAAGCGTACTCAATGACTTGGTCACACCATTTTGTAGCATCGGTATGACAGAGAGAGAGAGAGCATGCACGCATGATGCACACACACACGCACACACACACACACACACACACACACACTCTTGACAGAAGCCCATGCACCAACAACACTGGTATATAACATGTGGACAACGCACAAAAATACACACACATACAAACACACATGCGCACGTGCGCGCACACACAAAGTCCACCATTTATCTTTATGCTGTTTAAGCACATGAATGCCGCACACACAACACAACAAATCTACACGTCTTTTGTGTTCAGTGAAGTTGTGTGCAAACGCCTCCGTCATTGTTGGCACTACAAACAAGCACACATGCAGCAAAGATTGGAATGAAGTATGCTCACGCAAAGTGCACACACACACACACACACACATGCATGCATGCACACATGCAGGCAGGCAGGCACACGTACACACATTCTCGTGCACACACACAGAGGAGGGAGAGAAAGAGAGAGAGAGAGAGAGAATACCACTGGTATTACAGCTCGCTCTATGCTCACTCTCATGTTTGCAGAGAGAGAGCGAGAGAGAGAAAAAAAAAAAAAAGAAAACACTTGGTAGATGTATAATGCTTAGAAAAACAGAAAAACACACAGAGAAAGATCGAGCTTTGCACCACGGTTCCCATGCTAAGACGTGGCACTGGGCTGTCCACTGAACGGCCCAACTGATGAAAACGCAAAATACCCATTGTATAAGACTGAGGGATTAACACAAAAGGCAGAAAGTACCCGTTATATAAAATGGCACAATGAAGAGCACTCACACGAATCACACAGAGAGTAAATTATATCCACAGGTTATATGTGTGTAGCACAAAAAGCATCAAACAGCAGAGTAAACATCAGCACAAGAATCCGCAGTACTCATTGTCTGCAGCTGCCAGAGCACTTTTCCCATGCTCCGCTCTTCCACTACACGGTGTTGAAGGTCACAGCGTGGGGTCATCAGCAGTGCATTTGGGCTGTAAACTAAAGAGGGAAATTTTCATCTAGGCTGGATGGTTATGCTGTTAATGCAGTATGATGTTCTATCTAGATAGTATTAATGCATCATGATGTCCCATCTAGATAGCCTGTTAATGCATCATGTTGTCCCATCTAGATAGCCTATTAATGTACCATGATGTCCCATCTAGATAGCCTGTTAATGCAGCATGATGTCCCATCTAGATAGCCTGTTGATGCATCATGATGTCCCATCTAGATAGCCTATTAATGTATCATGATGTCCCATCTAGATAGCCTGTTAATGCATCATGTTGTCCCATCTAGATAGCCTGTTAATGCAGTATGATGTCCCATCTGGATAGCCTGTTAATAACCTTGTCGTGGTCGGAGGGCTTGCGCGGTCGCGTGATCCCTCAGGCTTTGCTGGCGGGGGCATCAATACTTGAAGATAGGCTAGTTGTTGTTTTTTTAAATGCTTCTAGGCCTGAAAAGTCAAGTTGGTCTGGCCTAAGCATAACGTGGTAAGGACTTGATGCCCCTGGTAGGGCCTCCCATGTCAGATAGGCTATGGGTGAGGATCCTGACGAATAGTAACCGCCTTTTTCCTTTATCTTCTGCCGTCTTATTTGGCTCTTTTCTATCTTCATCTCCCCTTCAAGTCTTCTTTCCTACACTCTTCTTTTCTCTGTGGTCTTCTTGAGGCCCCCCGTGTGTTTGCCATGCTGTGCGTCCTGTGATGGGGGAGAATAAGATCCTGGAGGTTAAGACTGCTGATGTGACTGCAGTGCATCAAGTCAAACACACCTCTTTGCCTGGACTTCCTCTAGATTGAAGTGGCCCACTTCATCAAGCGGCTGGTCGCGTGCATGCCCTAGCTCAGGCTAGAAGGCAGCGGCTCGGGGTCAAACAGGTTTGGGAGCTTCTGTGGCAAGGACGCTTTCAGGTCTGTGTATATCTCTTTTGAATTCCTGGTGCCCTGATATACTGGAATTCTGTATGAAATGGGCATCCCCCTTGTGTTGGGACTCGGTGGTGGGTGGGAATCAAGAGAGATGAATTTAATGAATACAATATGACACCAAAAAAACTAAAAAAAAGACACAGGCAAGAATTAGGAACAGATACCGATATGGATTCAGAACATGAGACAAGAAACCGTTCAGGCTTCTGGCCCAGCTGGCTGATTGCTGAGGGGGCAGATGAAGGTGGACCTCTGTGGGGCCTGAGTCCTTTTGCAATCAATGGCCTCAGCAGCAAGCCAAAGAGCATGGCCTCAGCGGCAAGCCAAAGAGCATCAAAAGATTAAGGAACGGGTCACTTCTGGTTGAGTGCTCTTCCAAGCTGCGCTCAGAAATGCTACTGAAAATCGACGACGTTGGTTGATCGACCGATCAGCGTGTCTCCACACAAAACTCTCAACTCTTCGAAGGGAGTAATCGGTGCAGAGATCTGAGAGGAGTGTTGGAGGCAGAAATCAAGTCGGAACTGGCATCACGAGGAGTGACCCACGTTCATCGTGTACTTGTGCGCAAAGGCAACGACAGAGTTCCAGCTGACACCCTCTTCTTGACCTTTTGCTGTACTTCTCTCCCAGAGTCGATCAAGGTGGGCTACCTGAGAGTCTCAGTGTCACCTACATCCCATCCCCTCTGCGCTGCTTTCAAGTGCCAGAGGTTCGGTCATGTGAGGGATAGATGCACGGAAGAAGAGGTATGTAGTACCTGCTGCCAGCCAGTCCACCAGGGTGTGTATGACAGTCTACCACTCTGTGCCAACTGTGAAGGCAAGTACCCATCATCATCAAAGACCTGCCCAAACTGGTTGAAAGAAAAGGAAATTCAGAAAATAAAAAACTGATCAGAGAATCCCGTTTTTTGAGGCGAAAAAGAATGCTATGAAGAGTCAACCAACTGCTTGGCTCTCGTTTGCAGCTGTAGTAAGGTAGCCAACAACAGTCAGCATTGGCGTGCAGACAGTCGATTCCTCGTTTGCCGAGAGAGAGCCAGAAACCAAGTCTGTAGCCTCAGGCAGAACCACTGCATGTGATGAACCCCAGCAGTCATCGCCTTCAGATACGACTCGGTCTTCAAAGCCCACTCCCGCCCCCAGACCATCAGGGGGCAAAAGACATACAGGCCTTTAGGGCGGCAGAAATTGGAAGTTGTTGATGTTCAAGACAAGACCACCCCCTCAAAATCCTCCAAAGGGCACCCTGCAGCTGTCAGCAAGGAAGCTGGTGGTTCTGGAGGAAAGGCAAAAAATCGCTGCCTAAAAAGAAAGCACCAAATATTTTATCAGATCGAGAGAGAAAAGCAGTTAGAAACACCAACAGATTTGCAGTTCTCTTGGATCTAGAAGATGTCAACATGGAATGAAAGGAACTTGCTGGTGAAGAGTACAAGATTTATTTTCCTTCACCATATCTCTCAGTATGCACTTATCTGAGCTTAGTTACACCGAAAAACCGTCGGCAAGGTAAGTAACTCCGTAATTTGAACATGGTTACCCAATTAAAAAATTAATTTAAAAGAGAGGAAAGGAAATAACGAAATGAAAAAAATAATTTAAAAATTCCTACGAATATATATGTTGCTATATCGTAAGTTTTGAAGAATGTCACATGAGCCATTTACTCGGGAAAAAAAAAAAAATCTTCTTCAGAACTTTCTTCTTCGAATTGTTGTTCATCATACCTGGAACTTCATCCCAGTCGAAATCTAGGTCACTCTAAGCTTCATTACCCAGCACTTTCACTAAGTCTTATGCCGTAAATCCTACAAAACACAGTATCTCCATCACTAAATCTCATTATAGAACGGCAGAAAGTCAAGGTTAGCCACGGTGAAAAACGGCATTTCGACCTCAAAACTTTAAAAATTCGTAACTCGAGAACCACGGCACGTATCGACTCGCGGTTTTTTGCAAACGGAAGTAAATGGGTCAATCGACAAGAGCTGGTTAGCCTCATGGAAGAACTCCCATGACCTTTCTTGCTTCTAGGGGACCTGAATGACCACTTTCCTCTTTGGGGGTAGTGCAGACTTCTCTCCCTGAGGTCTTCTTCTGGAGGATGTCTTTCCTGAGCTTGACCTGTGTTGTCTGAATGATGGCTCTCCAACATATCTACATTCATCAAATGGCACTCTGTCTTGCATCAATTTATCAGTATGCGAACCTTCACTGGTCGTGGACTTTGATTGGAGTGTTCATGGTGATCTACATGGAAGCTACCATTTTCCAATAGTCTTGAGACATAAATCGTCAGAATACGTCATCTTACCAGAACGTCTTAATCTTAGAAAAGCTAACTGGGATCTTTTTGCTACGACCATACAAAAAGACTTAGTGGAGGATCAAGTTCTTCAAAGTCCTGACCCTGCTGAAACCTTGACGAATATCATCACCAGCTGTGCCAAGAACATCATTCCCGCTTCTACCACCAAACCTCAGATGCCGAAAATTCCCTGGTTTAATGCTGAGTTCCAACAGATCCACAATGAACGCTGGAAGGCTCAGCGTGTTGTCTGTCGCAGGCCATCAATACCTTACGCAAGGGCCCACCAAAATCTTCGTGCCAAATCTCGCTACATTTTCAAAAAGTGTAAATGTCAGTCTAGGAGAGACTTCTGCTCCAAGTTGACTTCCAGACATCCAAGAAGAAAGTATGGAAAGTGATTAGGAAAATAAGTGGGAAAAAATACAAATCCTTCTACCCATCACCTGAAACTTGCAGGAGCCCTGATCACAGATAAACAAGCTGTAGCTAATGTGCTGGCCTCAGCTATTGAAAAGAACTCTTCCTCCGCAAATAAAATGCCTGCTTTTCTGAAAAAAACAAACTCCTGAAAGAAAAATCTCCTTGTAACTTCTCATCAGACAACATTGAAGCCTATAATCTGCCATTTTCGATGGATGAATTAAAATGAGCTCTGCAAACCTGCAACGATTCTGCTTCTGGACTGGATGAGATCCACTAACAGCTCTTGAAACATCTCCCAGAAAGCTGTCTCCAGACCTTTCTGAAAATCTTCAACAATATCTGGTCCACAGGGTGTTTTCTACCGTTCTGGCGGAAAGCCCTTATCATACCTATACCCAAACCTGGAAAAGATCTTTCAAAAACCCATCCAATTAGCGTCCGATAGCTTTGACCAGCAGTGTCTGCAAACTGATGGAAAAAAATGGTCAATGCTCGACTCATGTGGAAACTTCAAACCAGTGGCCTTCTGGCGAAAGAACAGTGTGGTTTCCGCAAACATCGAACTACAGTGGACCATTTGATCCGTCTAGAATCTACGCTTTGGAATGCCTTTATTAACAAACAACATGCAGTGGCTATATTCTTCGACTGGGGGAAAGCCTACGATACCACCTGGAAAGCTGGAATTCTTCATGATCTGCATGATCTTGGTTTTCGGGGTCATCTTCCACTTTTTATTCAAATTTTCAAATTTTAGAACGACAGTTTCAGGTACGGGTTGGCACCACTCTCTCTGATGTTCATGAGCAGGAGTTGGGTGTTCCACAAGGAAGCATACTGTCTCCTGCCCTCTTTAGCATCAAGATTAACAACATTGTAAATCCTTTTCAACAGGGTTCAGACTGCTCATTTTTGTGGATGATTTGCTGTTTATGGAACTGCAAGCCTGTACCCGAGTGTCCAGCGCAGGCTCCAGCTTTGTGTAGTTAAAATTCATCAGTGAGCGGATGAAACGGCTTCACTTTTTCTCCTACGAAGACACAGTGCATTCACTTCCATAATTTTTGTCGTTTTTTTTTTTTTTTTTTTTTTTTTGCAGATCCTGAAATCAAAATAGGGAAAATCTCCCATTCCAGCTGTCAAAGAGGCCAGATTCCTAGGAGTTATTTTTTACCAAAAACTCAACTTTCTCAGCCACATTAAAAACCTCAAAACCTCTTGCCAGAAAGCTCTGAATATTCTGCGGGTCTGCAAGGCCATCTTACATAAAACTCTTGGACCCTATCCACCATCAAGGGCTTCGTCTGTCTTGGAGCATTCCGCACCACCCCTGTGTACAGCCTGTATGCAGAGGCTGGTGAACCCTCACTGTCAATCCGCAGGCTGAAACTGTCTTTGAATTACTATATCAGACTGTTCTCTGAACCGGAAAAACCCTGCCTATGACTGTGTCTTTAACCCTTAGTTTGAAAGTAAATTGGAAAACAACCCCAACTCTATTCTGCCGTTTGGTCTTCGTATGCAGCCTCATGCACAGAATGCAGGTCTAGACCTAGGAGTTGTGTCCGATTTTTCAAAGTTTCCAGATGAGCCTCCATGGACCTTTTCCACACCAAAAATTTGTTTTGACCTTGCAGCTTTTCGCAAAGAATGTACCGGCTCTCTGGCATACAAGGCATTGTATGCTGACCTCTGTTCGAAATTCCCATCCTATCAGAAAATTTTCACTGACGGTTCCAAGTCTGAAGATGGAGTGGCCTGTGCAGCCTATTGCCCTGGTGCTCCTTCTCAAATACTGTTAGAACATATTCCTTCAGATGCTTCTGCTTACTCTGCTGAACTTACAGCTCTGGTTCTGGGACTGAGGATAATCTCACAATCTAAGAAGAGGGACTTCCTGGTTCTGTCAGATTCACTGTCAACTTTGGAGGCCATAGCTGGCTGCAACCTTCAGCATCCAGAACTCTCACACTTTTTTTTAACTTTTTACAAGTTGAAAGTGGAGGGTTACAACATTATTCTGGCTTGGGTTCCTGGTCATGTTGGCATCGGAGGGAATGAAATGGTTGATCGTTTGGCCAAGAATGCGACAACAGAGAAACTGTCAAACACACCTATCCCCTGCTCAGATCTGAAACCCAAAATTAACAATTATGTCCGAGACCTCTGGCAGGAGGATTGGGAATACACACACGGATAACAAACTCTTTCAGATCTGTCCAGACCTGAAGGAGTTCCTCTCATGTATGTCTGGTGGTCGTAAGAAGAAACAGTTCTGTGACAGCTGCACACCGGCCATTCATATTTTACCCATTCATACCTTTTAAAGAGTGAAGAAGCTCTGTGGTGCATTCCATGTCATGTGCCACTCACAATGAAACATATTCTTTTAGAGTGTTGGGACTTGCATGATGTGAGACACAAACATTTTACAGCAGAGTCCATGAAAATCCTGTTCAGAGATGTCCCGCCTGACGTGATCTTTGGGTTTTTGAGAGAGATTAACATTTTTCATCTGATTTAAGATTTTACAGAAGAAAGATTTTTAACGAAGTTTCTGGTGCATTTCTAGAAGATATATCATTTACAGAGAGATGTGAAATTTTTTTTTCTTTTTTTTTTTTTGACTGGTGAGTTGATTTTAACATGGTGACAGCCCTGATGTGGCCCCTTGCGGTCGGCTGGGCTATAAACAACATTACCTTACCTTACCTTAGCCTGTTCATGCATCCTGATGTCCCATCGAGATAGTCTGTTAATGCATCATGATGTCCTGATGAGGCGAATGTGAACAGTCTTCAGTAGTTTTTTCTTTTTTTTTTTTTTTTTTTTGTGATTGGAAAAGTTGCACTGACTAATGCACTGCAACTCTCAGCATAACAAAGTACAGCCTAGAAAGAGTTTTATCATAACATATTTAGCGCTGCAGTTGCTACAACAACAGAACTTTTTCCGGTGACAAGGTCATCATAGTGACATGAAGTGTGTTGCAGTTTACTGCAGCATCAGAACTTGTTCCTGTGACAGGATTGTCAAGGTAGTAGTATTTTGTGCTGCAGTAACTGCAACATTAGAATTTGTTCTAGTGGCAGGGTAGTCATGGCAACATGTTTTATGTTGATGTCACAGCAACAGCAGAGTGTTCCTGTCACTGGTGTCATGGTAGGTTCCTGTGTATTGCAGTTGCTGCAACGTCAGAGTGCGTCATTCCAGCGCACGGTGCTGACGGCCAGGTACTACCTACTGTGGAGACAGAGGCTGCTGCAGTGGCAGGAGGAGAGGGACCACACCCCCAGTCTGGCACTCTGGCACTGGAGTCTTGTGCTGCAGAGGAAGGTGGGCAGGTCTAGCCAGGGGACAGCAGTCACAGTCATTGGCACACAGCACAGACATAGACATACCAGTACAGAGACACAGACATAGACACACCAGCACAGGCACACAGACATAGACATACCAGTACAGAGACACAGACATAGACACGCCAGCACAGGCACATAGACACGCCAGTACAAACACACAGACATAGACACACCTGTACAGACATGGACACACCAGTACAGACATAGACACACACAGTACAGACATGTAGACATAGACACACCAGTACAGGCATAGACACACCAGCACAGGCAAACATCAATACTGTCACACAGACATAGACACACCAATGCAGTCTCACAGACAAAGACACACCAGTACAGACACGTAGACATAGACACACCAGTACAGGCATAGACAAACCAGCACAGGCAAACATCAATACTGTCACACAGACATAGACACACTAATGCAGTCACAATGACATAGACACACCAATGCAGTCACACATAGACATACCAATGCAGTCACACAGACATAGACACACCAGTGCAGTGACGCAGACATAGACACACCAATGCAGTCACACAGACATAGACACCAGAACAGACACATAGACAGAGACACACCAATGCAGTCACACAGAGACACACCAGTACAGGCATAGACACACCATCACTGACAAACATCAGTAGTCACACAGACATACAACACACCAATACAGTCACACAGACATAGACAGATCAGAACAGACACATAGACAGAGACACACCAGTGCAGGCATAGACACACCAACACAGACAAACATCAATACTGTCACACAGACATAGGCACACCAATGCAGTCACATAGATAGATACCAAAACAGTAACATGGACATGTACACACTTGTACAGTCACACAACATAGACACATCAATACCGTCACACAGACGTAGAAACACCAGTGCACAGAGACACACCAATACACACACATAGACGGCCAGTACAGACACAGACATACAGTAGAGGGACAGTGCAGATATACAGTGCAGATACACAGATATAGACTCCCTGTTACAGTCACACAGACAGAGACACACAGTACAAACGCACAAAAACACATAGTACAAACACACAGACATAAGCACACAGTAACAATAATAATAATGAATACCTATATAGCGCCTATTCTCAGCAAGAGACCAAGCTCAAAACGCTTTACAATCAACACTTGTTTATACACAACGGGCTGCCTACCTGGGTAGTGCTGACTGAAGAGCTGCCAGCTGGCGCTTCATTCAGTCGTTTCCCATGTCATACAGTCGATATTGTTCAATATTGTTCACTTGATTTTCTTACTTCCTTCATTTTTTCCATTTCTTACGCAGGATGCATGCTATGTGTAATGTGCCATCCATACCAACGGCAAAACTGGCCTTCTCTTCCAAAAGTTGGTGATGGGATTTTACGTGTGTGCAAGATAATATGCGTGCATTCACACACGGAACCTCGGTTTATAGTGTTATTCGAAGGACTGTATGGGAAATGGAGTAAGAACCGATATTAACTCCGAGGGAGAAATTCCCCTATACCGAAATGGCCCGGCAGAGATTCTAACCTGCAACCCAGGATCACCAAGATTAAAAGTCCGGCGCTCTACCAACTGAACTATTCCAGCTGACACACAGACACACACACAGATACATCAGACTGTTACACACACCGAATACTTAGACTGACAAAGAGGCACACTGTCTTTACTAACAGTTATTTGAACTAGTAATAACAGGTGGTGTCACTGAAACAAGTAAGAACAGCTGGTGTCACATCAACAGATCATAATCAGTGTCATTGGAACCAGTTGTAATGACAGTTGGTGTCATTGGAACCAGTTGTAATGACAGTTGGTGTCACTGGAACCAGTTGTAATGACAGTTGGTGTCACTGGAGCCAGTTGTAATGACAGTTGGTGTCACTGGAACCAGTTGTAATGACAGTTGGTGTCACTGGAACCAGTTTGTAATGACAATTGGTGTCACTGGAACTAGTTGTAATAGCAGTTGGTGTCACTAGAGAACAGTTTAAGTTGTAATGACAGTTGGTGTCACTGGAACCAGTTGTAATGACAGTTTGTGTTACTGGAACTCATAATGACAGTGTCACTGGAACCAGTTTTAATGACAGTTGGTGTTACTGAAACAAGTTGTACTGACAGTATTACTGGAACCAGTAGTAATGACAGTATTCCTGCAACCAGCTGTAATGATAGTGTTACTGGAAACCAATGGTAATGACAGTTGGTGTCACTGCAACCAGTTGTAATGACAGTCGGTGTCATTTGAACCAGTTCTAATGACAGTTGGGGTCACTGGAAACAGTTGTAATGACAGTTGATGTATTGGAACCAGTTGTAATGACAGTTGGGGTCACTGGAGCCAATTGTAATGACAGGTGGTGTCACTGGAACCAGTTGTAATGACAGTGTTACAGGAACCAGGTATGATGACAGTTGGGGTCACTGGAACCAGTTGTAATGACAGTTGGGGTCACTGGACCAGTTGTAATGACAGGTGGTGTCTTTGGAACCAGTTGTAATGACAGTTGGGTTATTGGAACCAGTTGTAATGACAGTTGGGGTCACTGGAACCAGTTGTAATGATAGTTTTACTGGAACCAGGTATGATGACAGTTGGTGTTACTGGAACCAGTTGTAATGACAGCTGGGGTCACTGGAACCAGTTGTAATGACAGGTGGTGTCTTTGGAACCAGTTGTAATGACAGTTGGTGTTATTGGAACCAGTTGTAATGACAGTTGGGGTCACTGGAACCAGTTGTAATGACAGTTGGGGGTCACTGGAACCAGTTGTAATGACGGTTCATGTTATTGAACCAGTTGTAAAGACCAGTGGTGTCATTGGAACCTGTTGTAATGACAGTTGGTCTCACTGCAACCAGTTGTAATGACAGTTGGTCTCACTGCAACCAGTTGTAATGACAGTTGGTGTTATTGGAACCAGTTGTAATAACAGTTGGTGTCACTGGAACCAGTTGTAATGACAGTGTCACTGGAACCAGTTGTAATGACAGTTGGGGTCACTTGAACCAGTTGTAATGACAGTTGGTGTCACTGGAACTAGTTGTAATGACAGTTGGTTTCACTGAAATCAGTTGTAATGACAATTGGTGTTACTGGAACCAGTTGTAATGACAGTGCTATTGGAACTAGTTGCAATGGCAGTTGGTTTCACTGGAATCAGTTGTAATGACAATTGGTATCCCACAAACCAGTTGTAATGACAGTGTCACCAAAACCAGTTGTACTGATAGTTGGTATCATGAGAACCAGTTGTGATGACAGTGTCACTGGAACCAGTTTTGGTGTCAAGGGAACCAGTTGTAATCACAGTTGGTGTCATGGGAACCAGTTGTAATGACAGTTCATGTGACTTGAACCAGTTGTAATGACAGGTAGTGTCACTGGAATCAGTTGTGATGACAATTCGTGTCACCCAAACCAGTTGTAATGAAAGTGTCACTGGAACCAGTTGTACTGACAGCTGATGTGATGGGAACCAGTTGTAATGAGTGTCGCTGGAACCAGTTGTAATGACAGTGTCACTGGAACCAGTTGTAATGACAGTGTCACTGGAACCAGTTGTAATGACAGTGTCACTGGATCCAGTTGTAATGACAGTGCCACTGGAACCAGTTGTAATTACAGTGTCACTGGAACCAGTTGTAGTGACAGTTGGTGTCACAGGAACCAGTTGTTATGACAATGTCACTGGAACCAGTTCTAAAGATAGATGGTGTCACTAGAACCAACTGTAATGACACGTGTTGTCACTGGAACCAGTTGTAATGAAAGTTGGTGTCAGTGGAACCAGTTGTAATTACAGTGTTGCTGGAACTAGTTGTTGTGACAGTTGGTGTCACAGGAACCAGTGGTTATGATAGTGTCACCAGAACCAGTTGTAATGACAGTTGGTGTCACTGGAACCAGTTGTAATGACAGGTAGTGTCATTGGAACCAGTTGAAACAAAAGTTGGTGTTAGCAGAACCAGTTGTAACAACAGATGCTGTCAGTGGAACCAGTTGTAATGACAGTGTCTCTGGAACCAGTTGTAATGACAGTGCCACTAGAACCAGTTGTAATGACAGTGTCACTGGAACCAGTTTTAACAACAGTTTCTGTCACTGGAGCCTTTTGTACTGACCGTTGGTGTCACTGGAACCAGTTGTAATGACTGTCACTGAAACCAGTTGAAGTGACATTTGGTGTCACTGGAACCACTTGAAGTGATAGCTGGTGTCACTGGAACCACTTGAAGTGATAGCTGGTGTTACTGGAACCAGTTGTAATAACTGAGGACGTTACTGGAACTAGTCGTAATGACAATGTCATTGGAACCAGTCATAATGACAGTTGGTGTCACTGGAACCAGTTGTAATAACAGTTGGTGTCACTGGAACCACTTGTAATGACAGTTGATGTTACTGGAACCAGTTGTAATGACAGTTGATATCATTGGAACCAGTTGTAATAACAGTGACACTGGAACCAGTTGTAATGACAGTTGATGTCACTGGAACTAGTTGTAATAACAGTTGGAGTCACTGGAACTAGTGGCAATGACAGTGTGACTGGAACTAGTTGTACTGACAGTTGGTGTCACTGACACCAGTTGTGATGACGATTTGTGTAACTGGAACCAGTTGTAATGACACTGACAGTGTCACTGGAACCAGTATTACAGTTAGTATGACTGGGACCAGTTCTGATGACAATTTGTGTCATTGGAACCAGTTGTAATGACGGTTGGTGTCAGTGGTAGAAGTTCTAATGCCAGCAGGTGTTACTGGAACCAGTGATAATGACAGTGTCGGTGGAACCTGAATTAGTGACAGTTGGTGTACTGGAATTAGTTGTAGTGGCAGTACTATATGAACCAGTTGTAATGACAGTTGGTGTCACTGGAACCAGTTGTAATGACAGTTGGTGTCACTGGAATCGGTTTGTAATGACAGCAGGTGTTACTGGAGCCAGTGATAATGACAGTGTCACTGGGACCGGTATCAGTGACAGTTGGTGAGACTGAGATTAATGACACTGGAACCATTATTGGTGACAGTTGGTGTTACTGGAATTAGTTGTAGTGGCAGTTAGTGTCTCTGGAACCAGTTGTAATGACAGTTTGTGTCATTGGAACCAGTTGTAATTAAAGCATCACTAGAATCAGTTGTAATGGCAGTGGCACTCAAACCAGTTGTAATGACAGTGTCACTGGAATAGCTGAAGTGACAGATGCTGTCCCTGGAACCAGTTGAAGTGACAGTGTCAGTGGAACCAGTTGAAGTGACAGTTGGTGTCACTGGAACCAGTTGTAATGACAGTGTCACTGAAACCAGTTGCAATGACAATGTCACTGGAATCAGTTGAAGTGACAGTTGGTGTCACTGGAACTAGTTGTAATAACAGTGTCACTGGAACCAGTTGTAATGACAGTGTCACTGGAACCAGTTGAAGTGACAGTTAGTGTCACTGGAACCAGTTGTAATGACAGTGTTACTGAAACTTGTTGAAGTGACAGATGCTGTCACTGGAATCAGAAATGTGGTGATGTTGCATGTGCAGGTGTTTTCAGGCCTAGTTCTATGTAAGATATGTGATGGTGGTTTGTGTGTAGTTGTTTTCAGGCCTGGTTCTATGTAAGAAATGTGGTGGTGTGGTATGTGCAGGTGTTTTCAGGCCTGGTTCTCTGTAAGAAATGTGGTGATGTTGTATGTGCAGGTGCACCAGGCCTGGTTCTCTGTGAGAAATGTGGTGATGTTGCATGTGCCGGTGCTTCAGGCTTGGTTCTATGTAAGAAATGTGGTGGTGTGGTATGTGCAGGAGTTTTTCAGGCCTGGTTCTATGTGAGAAATGTGGTGGTGTTGTATGTACAGGTATTTTCAGGCCTTGTTCTATGTAAGAAATGTGGTGATATTGCATGTGCAGGTGCTCCAGGCCTGGTTCTCTGTAAGATATGTGGTGGTGTTGTATGTGCAGGTGCTCCAGGCCTGCTTTCATGTAAGAAATGTGGTGATGTGGTGTGCAGTGTGTTTCAGGCCTGGTTCTATGTAAGAAATGTGGCAGTGTTGTGTGTGCAGGTGTTTTCAGGCCTGGGTTCTGTTGAAGAAATGTGGTGGTGTTCTGTGTGCAGGTGCTGCAGGCCTGGTTCCTGGGCAAGGATTGCAGCAAGCATAAAAAGCAGAGGACTGTGGCTGCTCTGGAGAAGCGGCGGGCGCTCCTGGTGAAACAGGGAGCATCTCAGTGGCTGAAGGTGGCCGGGGCACTGGCCCAGTCCAGGATGCGTCAGGCCACCATGCAGCAATTAGAGGTGTGTGGCTAGAGCGCTGCTGGCTTGGAAGTACCAGCCAGCCAGCAGTTAGAGGTGTGTGACCTAGAGCTAAGCTGTGTTGGAAGTACCATCCAGCCAGTAGCTGTTAGAGGTCTGTGACCTAGAGGACTACTGTGTTGGAAGTACCCATCTACCCTGCAGCAGTTAGAGGTGTGTGACCTAGAGGAATACTGTTTGGCGTCGTATACTATACCATGTCAGACCATAGCATTAAACGGCTGTCAGTCAGCTCCGTCAGGCCGAAGTTTTGTGGCCAATGCAGTCATAAGATAGTCACGTGACGCCCCACCCTACTTCCGCCTACGGAAGATGCCGAAGTTCGTGTACTGTACGCCATTCTTCTTCGGCCTGTCACCCAAGCAAGATAAGTCTTGTGCTCTGTCTCGCCTATACTTTGCCTTTGTGTAAAGATTGCTGTGTTCGCATTCTGAACTCATTTATTTGTGGCTTGTGCTTATCCCTCAGAGTATCTTGACGTGTGAGGTTATCGCTGGGCTAGCATTCTAACCTTATTTTCGGAATTTTCTCGCAATTGTGTGCTCCCGGTTCTGCTTTCCGCGTCACCGGTTCAGCTTGATTGGCATTTTCCATCGCCGCGTTCATCGCTGGTTCGGTGCCTCTCTTTATCCATCGGCCTCCCTTTTCAATCGCCTTCGGCCCAGTCGCCACTAAATTCCGTTTTCCCCCTCCCTCGCCGTCATTTATTCCACGATTCCCAACCTACTGTGCGACGATCGTGAGCCAGTCTCGTCGCCATCTTCCAGTCTCGTCGCCATTTTGTTTTGCGCCGGTCTCCCCCTCTTGTCACCAACTTATACCCCAGTATTTTACAGGGTTTTTTTTTTCGTCCACAATTTATTTCCTTTGCCCCCTTCCCTCATTTGCCAGAAATTCTCGCTCGCCTTCGTGTCCTCAACGATCGCGATCGACCGTTGTCCTGGTATTTACACGTGGCGTTACTCAGCACTTTGGGCCACGCCACGGTCGCTTCTCACGCGCAGTTTCGCCATTTTCTGCTGCGCTTTGTGTCCCTGTACGGACTTGTTTACCTTATTTTCCATTGTGTACGTTGTTCATTTATTTTTTGTGTGCGCACGGTCGATCGATTGCCCTAGTTATTCCCCTCGATCGACCGTCGTGACTCTCTCGCTTACGATCGTGTGCTCCGGTTTCGCTCGGCGCCATCGCCCAATATGGTGAAGGACTCGGCTGGGTCGAGCAACAACTCTGACGTGCAGGGTTCGCGCTCATTCCCGGAGGACCCACGAGTTGGTTCCAACCCCGAGCGAACCGTTCTCTCCTTGGGAGAACGGACGGCCGCGGTAGTTGGAGATGACCCTCCCGCGGCGGGGGACGCGGGAATCTCCCTCCTCTACCCGACCGACGGACGCACGACCGTTGCGTTCGAAAGCTAGAAGGCAACCGGCGGCTATGCTAAGTGCCTTTCCTTCGACATGCCCAGGAAATCTAAGGGCAAGGCCCCACTTAAGGGACCCCCCCTAGCCAAAACATCCCAGCGGGAGTCCGCTTCGCCCCCAGCCACCCTGCCTTCTAGCTTTCCTGCGCTTACTCACTCATCACCTTACTATGCCGAGTCACGCGACCCCCGGCCCCCGGGGACCTTTGCCGGGCCGCGGACAGGCACGGGTGACGGCCTTGGGCTGGAACCCCCACCCGTCACTCGCATTTATGAGACAGGCGGGTCCACTTCTTCCCCCCATCTGGACTCGCCGTCTCACGACGCGCTCTCCCCCTCCGTGCACAGGTGCAGCCAACACCCCTGCACGAGGAGCGTCCCTTAGCTCCGGATGCAGTGTTATGGCCACGTCTTGGCACGACCATGCACATGTCCATAACTCTGGGCGTATGGGAACACCGAGTGCATCCACCGGTTGTGAACATACACAAAGACGGCCGACCCAACCCCGCTCGCCCATCGCAGGTTCCCCTAGGGGTTCAGGACGTTGGGGGCCCGACCTACTCGGCCCCCCACTTGGGCAACGTCCTCGGTCCCGTTCCTCCGGGGGGAGGATCTACCAGCGGGACCACGGGTAACCTGCCCCATTCCTCTGGGGCCCGGCATGCTCCGGGGGGGGGACCACATACCACGGTCGATTACTATTCCCCCCTTGCTGCCCCAGGTTACCCCGGTCCCCGGCGAGTCCCTGCACAGTACTCTGGGGCCGCCACAGCCCGCTTATCTCCCCGGGGACCAGTGGCTCTATGCCCCCGAGAGGGACCAGTGGCTCAATACCCACACCCAACCTGAACAACTATTTGGTCGATTGTGGCACCCAACCTCACAGACTTGGGTCGACCTGGGTCTCCCACCTCAGGCGCTGTCCGATCGGCAGTCCGGGCTCTCCCACCCTAGCCCGTCTGCCGAGTATAGAGCCACGAGGGTCCCGCCTCCCCCCCCCCCACCACCACCACCCTACCAGGGCAGGACCCTCGCGCACCCGCGCACTTGCCTCCTGAGGAAGACCTCCCTTCCCAGGAATTAGACTCCCCACAGCCTGAGGAGGACTACGATGAGGACCTCTTCTCATCGCTTTATGACATCAACACCATTGAACGGTTTCGACCGGACTTGGTGTCGAGGGACGCCCCTCCCTCTGCCGATATCTTGGCCTTCCCTGAGATCGTTGGGCCGCCCCCAGCCCAACACTCAAGACTCAGGATTGTAGCTCCTCAGTCCCTCACTTCACTGTGGGAGAGTCCGGCGAAACGCGCCAGGGGTGCAGACGCCGTCCCCACGCCGGGTCAAGACCTTCCCCCGGCACCCAATGCGGCCCCTTTCGCGCCCTACTTGGGACCCGCAGGAAGCACCCTGTTACCTCCCTCTTTGCTGACAATCCGGCCACCAGGGAGTGGGCCATCTCCCAATCGGATTGTCGCCTGATACCCAACCGGCCCCCCCCCCTACTTCGGCCACTGTCTCCTTTAAGGCGTTAAAGGACTGGGACCGAGTAGCCCGGATGGGCATCTTACACACCACTGCAGGGCATGCCTACCTTAGCATGCTCTTGCAGAGGGCGGAGGGTACTCTGGCTGGGGATGACGGCGCCGTCCCAGGGCCTTCGGATACAAACTCCGAACCCCACCAGGACGAACCTCGCTTATTCAGCGATCCCTTCATGCGACACCTAGTCAACAGGATATCGCATCACTTGTCGGCTGCGGCGGACAGCGCAGCAACAAGCCATTTTAATTGTCTGCTGTGGCTAGAGACGCGGTGCTTGCACACGCTCCTCACTCTCCCCGGCACTCAGGGCATCCCTACGATGTGTCCCGGGCCAGGATCACTCGCTCTTTGGCGAGTACTCCACCTCGGCTATGTCTCTCTCTCTCGAGGAACGCAAGCAGGCGGCGTCCTTCGCCCCCCGGCCTCAGCCACGCCCTTCCAGACCCCCCTTTCGGTCTTACCCTGGGCCAACAGGCCACTCCGTACCCCCGTCAAGCCCCATCTCACACCGCCGGGCCGGCCAAGCGCCCACTTAACTCGCAGAGGCCTAAACCAAAACCTCGCCAGAATTTTCGGTTCGGCCAGCAAGCACGGCCCCGCAGGTGACTGGAGGACACTCCCGTAGGGGGCATGGAACTGGCACAACCTGCCCAGCAAGACACACGGCCCACCGTACCCCTTCCCCCCGGGACCATCGGCTCCCCTGGCGGGCAACCTCTCCCGGCATGCCCGCCAGTGGGCGACGTATGGGCCTCAGCCCCTGGGTAGTGTCGGTGCTTCAGGATGGGTTTCGCCTACCCTGGGCTCACGGTCGCCCTCCCTTCATGCGTTTTCCTCCTCCGTCCCCAGCGACCCCCCACCTGCCCAGGCGGAGGCCCTCAGCCTGGAAGTCCTCGAACTCCTACAGAAGGGGGCCATCGCAGAAGTTTTCCAGCCCAACCCCGGGTTTTACTCCCACCTGTTCGTGATCCCCAAACCTTCGGGGGGATGGAGGATCCTCGACCTTTCTCCCCTCAACAAGTTCCTAAGACATACCAAGTTCAAGATGGACACACCCTCCCAGATCAGAGACTCCATTCACCACCTAGATTGGGCGACCTCCATAGATCTGAAAGATGCGTATTTCCAGATCCTTATTCACCCGGCGCACAGACGTTACCGGTCGGTTCGTCTGGCAAGCTCGGGTGTTCCAGTTCAAAGCTCTCCCCT
Organism: Conus betulinus; assembly: GCA_016801955.1. Taxonomy (NCBI): domain Eukaryota; kingdom Metazoa; phylum Mollusca; class Gastropoda; order Neogastropoda; family Conidae; genus Conus; species Conus betulinus. Next base: position 157,285 of record JADBJO010003213.1, read on the forward strand.
TTGGCCTCTCCCTGGCACCCTTCCTCTTCACGAAGGTTGTCAAGGAGATGGCCGCCCTGGCCAGACAGGAGGACATTCGCCTCCTGGTTTACCTCGACGACTGGCTTGTCCTAGCCTCCTCCCAGGCTCAGTGCCAAGCCCACACACCCGCCTCCTCAGCCTTTGTTCCACCTTGGGGTTTGTAACCCACCCCCTCAAGTGCGAACTTATTCCCAGTCAGAGGTTCTCTTTCCTGGGCATGAGTTTCGACACGATTACCATGAAGGTCGCCCCGACCCCGGAGAGGTCCGCCCGGATTGTGGACCTCATCGTGCGCCTCCGAGAAGCCTCGCACACCTCGGCCAGAACTCTGTCCTCCCTCTAGGGATGATGAGTCCCTTTCTGCCCTCATTCCGCTGGGTCGGGTCCCCAAACGCCAGCTGCAGAGGGAGTTCCGTCGTCGTTGGTCCCAGACCTCGGACCGCTGGGACCTGACCATTCCCCTCGGCCCCTGGTTCTCGGGCGCCACGGAGGAATGGCTCAATCCATCCACCCTGATCACCGGCGTTCCGATCTCTCTCCAACTCAGTCCCTCGAGCTATACACGGACGCCTCCAACTCGGGCTGGGGGGCCCACTTGGGGGACAGTCATGCCTCGGGGATGTGGGACACACAGATGGCTCGCCTCCACATCATCAACATATTAGAGTTGGAAGCGGTCAGACTGGCCCTCCTCCACTTCCAGCATCTAATCTCGCACCGACTGGTTCTCCTCCTCACGGACAACACGTCGGTAGCCCATTACGTCAACAAGGGGGGGGGGGGGGGGGGCTCACTCCATCGGCTCTCTCTCTCCGGACAGAGGCCCTCCTTCGCTGGTGCCACGCACGGGGAACCACCCTCCGTGCGAGACACATAGCGGGGACACGGAACATCCTGGCAGACACTCTCAGCCGGTCAGGGGGACCCTTCTGCACACAGAGTGGACCCTGAACAAGCTGACACTAACCACTGTCTGGGATCACTGGTTCAAGCCCATGGTCGACCTACTTGCGACACGGTTCAACCATCGACTTCCCATGTATGTCTCTCCAGTCCCGGACCCCCGAGCGTACGCGGTCGATGCGCTCTCCCTCCACTGGACGGGACTCATCGCCTACGCCTTTCCCCCCTTCCCCATACTTCACAAAGTGATCAGGAAGGCCAGGCTGGAGAGACCCAAACTCATCCTCATAACCCCATGGTGGCCGACTCAGTCGTGGTTCCCGGACCTCAGGTCCCTAACTCACATTCCCCCTCTCCAGCTAGCCCCTCGGTGGGACTTGCTCAGACAACCTCGCTCGGGCCTCCCTCACTCCAATCCCCAGATGCTTCGCCTACACGCTTGGCTTCTATGCCAGCCAAATTGCGACCACCGGGTCCCCGCCGCCCCCGCCGACAGACCCGGTCTGTCCTAGAGACCCTGACAGAAGCGGGAGCATCGCAGGGACTACGAGACTTGGCCTCGGCCTCTCGTAGGGCTAGCACAGAGTCCCTCTATAATTACAGATGGGAGAGATGGGTCACGTGGTGCACGGCTAACTCGGTCCCCTACCTACACCCCTCCAACATCCAGCTAGGCAATTTCCTATCCCACCTTTCGTCCTCCTTAAAACTCTCGGCTAGCTCCATTCGGGGCTACCGATCGGCCATATGCACCACCATCCGACAGCTCGGCGGCCCATCTTTCGACAATGACTTTCTCCTCAGAGAACTATCACAGGGGGTTGCCCTACGGGAAGCTCAATCCCCTAGGCGCGCCCCCTTGTGGGACCTCTTTCTGGTGTTAGGCGCCCTCTCAAAACCCCCTTTCGAGCCCCTCCGCTCCATTCCCTTTGACCTCCTCTCCTTCAAGACCACCTTCCTTCTCTCCTGGCCTCAGCCAGAAGGCGAAGTGAGATTCATGCCCTCAGCGGGGACCCTCGGGACATCGCCTTTCACAGAGACGGCTCGGTCTCACTTAAGTTCCTACTGAGTTCTTAGCGAAGAACCAGGAACCGGGCACAGCCTCTCCTTCCCTCCTGATCCGCTCTCTAGCGGATATCTTAGGCAACGAGCGGGGTGGGGACATGGACCTGTGCCCCTCTAGGTGCCTCAGATACTACTGGGAGCGTTCCCGCCCCAGGCGTTCCTCGCAGCGACGCCTTCTTATCTCCATCAACCCCAACAACAAGAAGGACATATCGGCGGGCACTATCTCTAGGTGGCTATCCAATACTATCAGATCTGCCTATGCCCAGGCGTACAAAGACCTCCCAGCCCTGTCCCCCCCCGAGCCCATGAGGTCAGAGCGCTGGCCACGTCCTCAGCGTTCAGCACTCTGTCCCCGTGCGCCATCTCCTGGAGGCAGCCTACTGGCGTTCGGAGAACCTTTCATAAACTTTTATTTAAGGGACATCCGCATGACCAGGGCTGATGGTTCTAAAGGGATTTCATTTGTGGCGGCCAATGCAGCCATATCGGTCTACCCCAGGAACCATTAGGGCGCTCGGCCCTCCTCCTATTACTTTAAATTCTGCTATGGTCTGACATGGTATAGTATACGACGCCAAAATGGGGAGTTTGTGTTATACTCCCTGTTTGGCTAAGTATACTTACCATGTCAGACTCTAATGCCCGCCCTACCTTCCCCTCTAGCGCCAAAGTCCCTGGGGGTTTGCCTTGCGCGCAGGCCTCATTGAATGACGTACAGTACACGAACTTCGGCATCTTCCGTAGGCGGAAGTAGGGTGGGCGTCACGTGACTATCTTATGACTGCATTGGCCACAAAACTTCGGCCTGACGGAGCTGACTGACAGCCGTTTAATGCTATGGTCTGACATGGTAAGTATACTTAGCCAAACAGGGAGTATAACACAAACTCCCCATGTTGGAAGTACCATCCCCTGTAGCAGTTAGAGGTGTGTGACCTAGAGGAATACTGTGTTGGAAGTACTATCCAGCCAGCAGTTAGAGGTGTGTGACCTAGAGGAATACTGTGTTGGAAGTACTATCCAGCCAGCAGTTAGAGGTGTGTGACCTAGAGGAATACTGTGTTGGAAGTAGCATCCAGCCAGCAGTTAGAGGTGTGTGACCTAGAGGACTAGCCAGTCAGTAGTGAGGGGTGCATGGCCTAGAGGACATGCTGTGTTGGAAATACCATCCACCCTGCAGCAGTTAGATGTCTGTGTCCTAGAGCTCTGCTGTGTTGGAAGTACCATCCAGCCAGCAGTTAGAGGTATGTTGCCTAGAGGACTGCTGGGTTGGTAGTACCAGCCAGCCAGCAGCAGTCAGAGGTGTGTGACCTAGAGCTTTGCTGTGTTGGAATTACCAGCCAGCCAGCAGTTAGAGGTGTGTGATCTAGAGCTCTGCTGTGTTGGAATTACCATCCAGTCAGCAGTTAGAGGTGTGTGACCTAGTGTTCTGCTGTGTTGGAATTACCCTCCAACCAGCAGCAGTTAGAGGTGTGTGGCCTAGAGCTCTGCTGTGTTGGAATTACCATCCAGCCAGCAGCAGTTAGAGGTGTGTGGCCTAGAGCTCTGCTGTGTTGGAATTACCCTCCAACCAGCAGCAGTTAGAGGTGTGTGACCTAGTGCTCTGCTGTGTTGGAATTACCCTCCAACCAGCAGCAGTTAGAGGTGTGTGGCCTAGAGCTCTGCTGTGTTGGAATTACCATCCAGCCAGCAGCAGTTAGAGGTGCATGGCTGAAACCACACGTCTGGAAATGCCAGAAATCAGAATTTGACCTAGCTGTCTGTTCTGAAATCATGAAGTCACTTTGTGACCATTTCCCACAGAATGGGGTGTGGAGGTGAAATGTGACCACCTCCCACAGAATGGGGTGTGGAGGTGAAATGTGACCAGTTCCCACAGAATGGGGTGTGGAGGTGAAATGTGACCACCTCCCACAGAATGGGGTGTGGAGGTGAAATGTGACCAGTTCCCACAGAATGGGGTGTGGAGGTGAAATGTGACCACCTCCCACAGAATGGGGTGTGGAGATGAAATGTGACCACCTCCCACAGAATGGGGTGTGGAGGTGAAATGTGACCACCTCCCACAGAATGGGATGTGGAGGTGAAATGTGACCACCTCCCACAGAATGGGGTGTGGAGGTGAAATGTGACCATTTACCACAGAATGGGATGTGGAGGTGAAATGTGACCATTTACCACAGAATGGGGTGTGGAGGTGAAATGTGACCACGTCTCACAGACTGGGGTGGAGGTGAAATGTGACCACTTCCCACAGAATGGGGTGTGGAGGTGAAATGTGACCATCTCCCCCACAGAATGGGCTGTGGAGATGAAATGTGACCACTTCTCCACAGAATGGGGTGTGGAGGTGAAATGTGACCACCTCCCACAGAATGGGATGTGGAGATGAAATGTGACCAATTCCCACAGAATGGGGTGTGGAGGTAAATGTGACCATTTACCACAGAATGGGGTGTGGAGGTGAAATGTGACCATTTACCACAGAATGGGGTGTGGAGGTGAAATGTGACCACCACCCACAGAATGGGGTGTGGAGGTGAAATGTGACCTCTTACCACAAAATGGGGTGTATAGATGAAATTTGACAGTTTGTGGGAGGTGATCAGATATTGCGTTTGTGTGTGTGAGTAAGTGAGTGATGTACTTTGTGCATGAATATGCTTGAATGTGTTTGTATGTGTAATGGTTTGTGCATGCACGTATTTGCATGTGCGTGGTTGTGTAATGTCTTGTCTGGGTGAACGTTCCTGAATGCGTCTGTGTAATGTTTTGCCTTTGGTTTTATTGATTAAATGTATATTTATCTTAATTAACGTCCAAGGGCCAAAAACTTTCTGACTGTAGAAATACTGTGTTGGTCCAGTGCTGTGGTGTATTTCCTGAGAATACTCCCAGAAGCTATTTCAGTATTGTCTGAGAACAATTTTATTGAAGATGTATAGTCATCCCATCTCTTTTTAGCTCTTGAGTATATAAACAAACAAGCAGACAGAAAATGTTCAAACATTTTCACTCCTATTACACATAAATTAACACACCAAAACATCATAACATATCTTCTCCCAACTCATCCACCTTCTCTTTCTTCTCACAATCTGTCTCCTCCAACACATCCAACCACATATGCATATACATAGGTTCATGTATCCCTTATAATGCATGCACTCACGTGTGCGCTTGCGTGCACGCGCATACACACACACACACACACACACACACACACACACACTCACTGTGACATGCATAAAACACTCGCATGCAAACATACACACTTGCACACACACATCACACACACACACACACACACACACACACACACACACACACACACACCACTTCACACACACACGCATGCACCACATTCACACACACGTTCAAACACACACACAGACACTCACACACACACACGCTCCATATTCACACACACACACAACCTGACCCCCACTTATCACTCAGAGACTCTGATAATTCTGCAGCAGACGTGCAAATGGTATGAGATGGAAAGTAACAGAAACTGTTCACGAAGTTAGTAAAGGGAATAATATGAGGATTTGAATTAAACGAGTCTGTAGCCTGGATTGGAAGGTTGAAAGCAGCAGAGCATGAGGGACTGGAACTGGAAGATGATGTTTGAATGATGTATTGGATGAGGATGAAGTTGTCTGTCACAGAATGCCTCCACATCTCTGCAGCTGGTGCAGCGCTGTGCCTTGCACTGGAAGCTGTTTACAGCAAAAAAAAGCCTTGTCACGTCTTCAACCAACACCCCCCCCTCCGCTGCACACCACCTTGTCGGCCCTGGCCATTCAGTGCTCCCTGCCCCAGAACAATATTGGAAGCGGGGCCGGGGAGAGGTGGGGGGCAGGTTGTCAAAGAATCTGCCTCCACCAACATTGGCCACTTCTCCCTCAAGGCTGTTGATGGTGTCCACGAAAGGGCCAGAACTGGTGGCCATTGACAGGTGAGTGTTTAGGGGAGGAACAGAAGATGGTGGCCATTTAGGGCCAGAACTGGTGGCCACTGACTGATGGGTTTGTGAAGTGTTTAGGGAGGAACAGAAGGTGGTGGCCATTTAGGCCAGAACTGGCAGCCATTCAAAAGTGTGTTCAGAAAAGAATGGAAGGTGGTGGCCAGAACTGGGGCCAGAAAACTGGCAGCCACTGGGGAGGTGAGGGATCAGCCAAATCAAAAGACAGATGACCCAAGGGCATGTAACTTAGTCAGCAAAGGGGGATTGCACTCTGTGAATGTGTTAACAAAGGAGCAAAGCATGTGTTTAGTGTCCAAAGGTTTGTACGTCAGACATTAAAGTTAGATTTCACATTGAGAACATGTTAACAAAGAATTGTCTCAGTGTCCATAGATTAGTATGTCAGTTAAGAAAAGGGGAATAATTCCCACTGTGAATTAGTTACCAAAGGAGCAGAAGATGTGTTAGTGTCCAAGGGTTTGTAGGTAGGATGGTGAATCTTGTTCCAGAATCAAGGGTTGTTTCATGAGGAAAAAGATGCGCGGAAGGTGCGAATGGGACACAGAGAAGTACTGTCCTCAGCTGCTGAACAAACCAGGTAGGAGTGATCCTGCGCCACCCTTGGAAGGCTGCACTGTGTTCACATAGGGTGCAGGCACACACAGGGCATTCCATTAAGACATCAAGGGACATAATTGCTTTCTGACAGATGCCATTGTGTGATGGCCACTGGATGCGACATGCCAAAACCTCCACAGGGGCATTCCCATGGGTGTACCACCCCATGTTTTATGACTGCACAGCCCACCAGTGAAAAACATCCCCAACAAGCAACTGCCATGTGCATCCCACAGCCTCACTCAATGCTGTTGAAGACAGCACATCTCTAAACATGGCCATGCTTTCGCCATGATGTCTTATGTGCCTTCTGAAGAGAATCCCGGGTCAGTCTTTCCTGCTATCAACAGATTTTTCCCGCGGTCAGCTGCTATTTTCTCACCATCAGTGAGTCTTTACCCCAAGTCGGCCAAAGGCCAATTTCGTATGATCAGGTTGGGCTGGGCTGATCTCCAGTTTTGTCTCCCAAGTCCTCAAGCATGGTTGGTAATTTTGCTGTTCTTTTTGTGTTCCTTCAGGAAGGGTTCAGGAGGGACACCAAGCCATTGCTCTGCACACTTCAGTTCCCATGTTTCAAGTGTAGACACCGTCTGTTAGTAGAGGTCAGAGAAGTTTTAGGTTCAGATTTCTATTTGCCAGGCCACGCTGGTTTATTGCCTGCATGTTTTGTGTAGCATTTGCTTGGTTTCCTTTCCCTTTTTCGTATTTCAATGTTTTTACTGTCAAAGTGTTAGTAAGTTACTCAGCAAAGGCAGCAGAGGGATGGGTTGAGGGGAGGGATTGACAGTGTAAGTGTATGATGGAAAAAGCAGAGGAAACATTCATGTACAGGGGTTTGTTGCTCGGCTGGTGTGAATGTGTTAAGGAAGGAGCAGAGAATGATGGCATCAAGGGTTTGTGCATCAGGTGGAAAGGGGGGAGGGTTGGAGGAGGTTATAGTGTGTTGATATACCCAGTTTCGTCAGAGCTTGGTTCCATGTGTGGTTCTTTGCAGAATGGAGGGGGGAGGATGTCATAGTGTGTGTTGATATATCCAGTTTTGTCAGAGGTCGCTTCCATGTATGGTTCTTTGCAGGATGGAGACGATGGGCAGGAGACCACGCCCAAAGCCTCGGCACCCCAACTTCCTCCTGGAGTCCTTGACCAGGGCAGGCCTTCTAGATGGTGGACAGCAGGGGTGAGTTCTGACAGCACACCAGTGCATGAGATGACAGCAGACATGATCTGGGAATGTTTACTGTCCACAGTGCGTGAGATGGCAGCGGACATGACCTGAGAACATATGTACTGTCCACAGTGTGTGAGATGGCAGCGGCCATGATCTGATCTGAGAACATGTGTACTGTCCATAGTGCAGGAGATGGTAATGGATATGGTCGGAAAACTTGTCTACTGTACAGTGTGTGTGAGATGGCAGTGGACATGGTTTTAGAACATGTGTACTGTCCACTGTGTGAATTGGAAGTGGACATGGTCTGAGAACATATGTACTTGCACAGTGCGTGAGATGCAATGGACATGGTCTGAGAATATGTGTACTGTACACAGTGTGTGAGATGGCACTGGACATGATCTAAGAACATATGTACTGTCTACAGTGTGTGTGAGATGGCAGTGAACATGATATAAGAACATGTGTACTGTACACAGTGTGTGAGATGGCAGTGGACTTGATCTAAGAACATGTGTACTGTACTGTGCTGGAATGGTCTGCCTTCTTCTCTGCATAACACGGACTCTTTGAAGACTTTAAAACCTCCCTAAAGACACATCTTTTCCCTCGGACTGATTAACGATATCCACTTATCTCTGTGCGCGTGTCTGCTTGTTTTGACGCACTCGTGTGTGTGTGTGCCTTTTATTTTTCCTCTGTGTGGTGTGTGCACATGTGTGTCTGTCTGTCTGTGTGGTGTGTGTGTGTGTGTGTGTGTGTGTGTGTGTGTGTGTGTGTGTGTATGTGTGTGTGTGTGTGTTTTGAGTTAGAATGAGTAGTATTTTATCATGTTTCTGTAATATGGCTCGTGAGAGTAAAGCGCTCTATAAATATCCTTTTACATTACATTACATAGTGTGAGATCGCAGTGGACATTATCTGAAAATAGATTTACTGTCCACAGTGTGTGAGATGGCCGTGGACATGACCTAAGAACATGTGTACTGTGCACAGTGTGGGAGGTGGTAGTGGATGTGATTTTTTTTTTTTTTTAAGTGAAACTTTTTGTTGTACAACAGTTTGTCTTTTAAGCACACATACATTACAAAAACAATGGCAATTAATCCCAAAACAAAAAACAACCAGCTAAACTGAACAAATCAAACATCTATACACATAAAACAAAAGTGGGACCAGAGAATGGGGGGGGGGGGGGGAGCTAACACTGTTATACTGAGCATAAATCATACACCTAAAAATTCAACCATTTTCAAAACGCAGTTGGAGAAGATCTTGATGAATGTGGTAGATTACAGGTGAAACACATATGTTTGATTATAAACCCTAAGTTGAAATTATCCAAGAATCAAATTGTATAAAAACCAGTTTCATTCAAATTGTGTACAAGTTCCATTTAGGAATATCAAGTGACATTCTGTGTTATTTCTGACCCCTCAATAATGTAACAAAGTTACACTTGTATCAGTAAAATTTTGCAAATGAAATTAAAAAAAGGTGTCTGTATATTTTTCTTTACACCAAACAGTACAAGTTCCTTATTGATCATAAAATTATGACAATGTGAACATTTCTGAGTCACCAACTACTGAAAATTCATCCAAAATTGGTGTGCAATGTGACAATCAAAAAGCATAAGAGAAATTGTCTGCTCTTCTTGCTCAGTGCATGAGGTGGCAGTGGACATGGTCTGAGAACGTGTGTACCATACACAGTGCGTGAGATGGCAGTGGACATGATCTGAGAACGTGTGTACCATACACAGTGCGTGAGGTGGCAGTGGACATGGTCTGAGAACGTGTGTACCATACACAGTGCATGAGGTGGCAGTGGACATGATCTGAGAACATGTGTACCATACACAGTGCGTGAGGTGGCAGTGGACATAGTCTGAGAGCATGTGTTCTGCCCACAATGCATAAGATGGCAATGGACATGGTCTGAGAACGTGTGTTCTGCCCACAGTGGGTGAGGTGGCAGTGGACATGATCTGAGAACATGTGTTCTGCCACAGTGTGGTAGGTGGCAGTGCACATGATCTGAGAACATGTGTACTGTCCACAGTGCATGAGATGGCAGCGGATATGATCTGAGAACATATGTACTGTCCACAGTGTGTGAGGTGGCAGTGGACATTATCTTAGAACATGCCAGGTAAATCTTTATGATTGTGGGATGGTCGTGATGTTGTTACAAGAAGTAAGGTAAACCTTTATGATTGTTGGATGGTAGTGACATTCTTATAACATGCAAGGTAAATCTTCAGAGTTGTGTGGATGGTAGTGATGTTCTTCTTACAACATGCAAGGTAAATCTTTAGAATTGTGTGGATGGTAGTGACATTCTTATAACAGGAAAGGTAAACCTTTATGATTGTGGGATGGTAGTGACATTCTTGTAACAGGAAAGGTAAACCTAATTTTTGTGGATAGTAGTGACATTCTTACAACAGGAGGTAAACCTTAGTGATTTTGGGATGGTAGTGACATTCTTACAACAGGAAGGTAAACCTTGGTGATTTTGGGGTGGTAGTGACATTCTTACAATAGGCGAGGTAAACCTTTATGATTGTGGGATGGTAGTGACATTCTTACAACAGAAAAGGTAAACCTTTATGATTGTGGGATGGTAGTGGAATTCTTATAACAGGAGGTAAACCTTTATAATTGTGGGATGGTAATGACATTCTCACAACAGGAAAGGTACACCTTTATGATTGTGGGATGGTAGTAGCATTCTTATAACAGGAGGTAAACCTTTTTATGATTGTGGGATGGTAGTGACATTCTTACAACTGTAAAGGTAAACCTTTACGATTTTGTGGGGTGGTAATGGTGTTGCTACAACAGAACGTAATACTTTGTGATTGTGGGGGGGGATAGTGGAGACTTTCCCACACGCCAGATGCTTGCTGTGATGTACTGCGTTGTATGTGACAGCAACAGTCAGATGTCATGCTTGCTGTGATGTACAACGTTGTATGTGACATTGACAGTCAGATGCCACGCTTGCTGTGATGTACAATGTTGTATGTGACATTGACAGTCAGATGCCATGCTTGCTGTGATCTACAATGTTGTATGTGACAGTGACAGTCAGATTCCATACTTGCTGTGATGTGTAGTGATGTATGTGACAGTGACAGTCAGATGCCATGCTTACTGTGATGTGCAGTCGTATGTGACAGTTGGATGCCATGCTTGCTGTGATGTGCAGTGTTATATGTGACAGCAAGATGCCATGCTTGTGGTTATGTACAGTTTTGTATGTGATCATGACAGTCAGATGCTATTCTTGCTGTGATGTGCAGTGTTGTATGTGACCATGACAGTCAGATGCCATGCTTGCTGTGATGTACAGTATTGTATGTGACAGATGCCATGCTTGCTGTGATGTATTTGTGCTGTATGTGACCAGTACGGTCAGATGCCATGCTTACTGTACAGCGTTGTATGTGACAGTCAGATGCAGTGCTTGCTGTGATGTGCATGTGCTGTATGTGACCATTACAGTCAGATGCCATGGTTACTGCACTGTGTTGTATGTGACAGATGGAGTGCTTGCTGTGATGTACAGTATTGTATGTCACAGTGACTGTAAGATGCCATGCTTGCTATGATGTACAGTATTGTCTGTGACAGTGACAGTCAGATGCCATGCTTACTGTACACTGTTGTATGTGACAGTCAGATGTCATGCTTGCTGTGATGTACAGTATTGTATGTGACAGTGACTGTAAGATGCCATGCTTGCTGTGTTGTACAGTATTGTATGTGACAGTGACAGTCAGATGCCATGCTTGCTATGATGTGCAGTGTCATATGTGACAGTCAGATGCCATGCTTGATGTGATGTACAGTATTGTATGTGACAGTCAGATGCCATGCTTGCTATGATGTGCAGTGTTGTATGTGACAGTCAGATGCTATGTTTGATGTGATGTACAATGTTGTGACAGTCAGATGCCCTCATGCTGTGATGTACACTGTTGTAAGCGACTGTCAGATGGCATGCTTGCTGCACTGTGTTGTATGTGACAGTCAGATGTCATGCTTGCTGTGATGTACAGTGTTGTATGTGGCAGTGACAATAAGATGTCATGCTTGCTGTGATCTACAGTGTTGTATGTGACAGTGACAGTCAGATGCCATGCTTGCTGTACAGTGTTGTATGTGACATTGACAGTCAGATGCCAAGCTTGCTGTGATCTACAGTGTTGTATGCGACATTGACAGTCAGATGCCATGGTTGCTGTGATGTACAGTGTTTTATGTGACATTGACAGTCAGATGCCATGCTTGTTGTGCTGTACAGTGTTGTATGTGACAGTGACAGTCAGATGCCATGATTGCTGTGCTGTACAGTGTTGTATGTGACATTGGCAGTCAGATGCCATGCTTGCTGTGAAGTACAGTGTTGTATGTGACATTGACAGTCAGATGCCATGCTTGCTGTACAGTGTTGTATGTGACATTGACAGTCAGATGCCATGCTTGCTGTGCTGTATAGTGTTGCATGTGACAGTGACAGTCAGATGCCATGCTTGCTGTGATGTGCAGTGTTGTATGTGACAGTGACAGTCAGATGCCATGCTTGCTGTGATGTACAGTGTTGTATGTGACATTGACAGTCAGATGCCATGCTTGCTGTGATGTACACTGTTGCATGTGACATTGACAGTCAGATGCCATGCTTGCTGTGAAGTACAGTGTTGTATGTAACATTGACAGTCAATGCCATGCTTGCTGTGATGTGCAGGGTTGTTCCTCACTCCCCTTCACTGACACTAGCTGATACAGAAGAGGACCAGGCACAGCAGCATGTGGATGGTGGTGGTGGTGTGAGGAGGGAGAAGCTTAGTGGCGATGGGGAAGACAATGGCATGGCCACGCCCCTGTCCTGTGAGGTGAAGACAGGGTCCAGCTCCACGCTGACAGCCGATCCCCTGCTCCACCCGCTGCGCTTCTCCAACTCCGCTGATACAGACTCCACCGCCCATGTCACCACCACCAGCTCCCTATCCCCACAGTATGTGACCCCCACCTCCCAAAGGTCGCAGCCACCGGGCCATCCGTTGCTGCAGTCGTCCCCCATCAGCACTCACGGCCTGCTGGAGGAGGGCAGGTCCAGCCCTGCCATCAACGACAGTGACAAGGTGTCAGCACAAGGCTTCCGCTCCTCCGATGGGGAAATTCTAGGGGGAAACCTCACTCAGCCCACCTCCAGTGACACACCCCCTGTGTCCATTGCTGCAGGGAGCAGTAGACCTGCAGGGACCAGCGTCACTGCCCCCAGTGCGCCCCTTGTCCTGATGAAGCCTGAGGATTTCATGAAGAGGAGAGATGGGTCAGACTTTCCTCCTGAGGTGCACAGTGTTCAGGAGTTCCCTGTAGGTCATGGAGGTGGGATAGGGCTGAAGGCTACGCCTCAAACCCCTCGCAGTCCCAGGAAGAGTGGGGGTGGAGGGTCTGCCAGAGACAGGGAAGGGGAGAAGCTGCAAGGGATTCTGCTGGTGAAGGGAGCGGACAGTGATGCCGACGTGTCCCCGCTCAACACCGCTCGTAGTCGGGGCACGGTCACTTTCGCCAGTCCCAAGACGCTGTCACCAGCTGAGGAACTCCGCAGCATTCGGGACCGCCTTGCCACTTCCAGGAGCAGAAGAAGAAACTGAGGTAACTGCTGGATGGACAACTGCCTGGGTATCTGCCATAGGTGTCAGGCAAGGGCATTGAAATGATCAGAGATTCTTTTCTTTTAATATTGTGCAGACTGTTTTGTGTTAGGAAGGCTTTGCCTTTTGATAGACACCCTCTGCATACTCATTTCTTCTTCCCCTTCTACTACTCCCCTCTCCTCTTTTTATTTCCTTTTGTTTTATTTAGATCCAATCCGTTTGAGAAAATATAAGCATTTTAAGGACAGAACCCTTTAAAGAAAGCCTGTCAAAATGAACAGCTGGTGTAGTATAGTGGACAGTGTTTTGATTTATGAGGCTGTGGAAGTGAATCCAGAAGAGGCATCACCTTGACAACATTTTCCATGTACAGTTAGAAATAGTGTTCACCTGAAGAAAGCGAGCGAGGCACACTTGGTTACCTAGTGGATGTCTGAGATAGCTGATGTTTTGTCTTCTGTTGTCAGACACCTGGAGCGTCAGCAGAAACATCTGTCCGCATGGCTGCAGCAACAGTCAGACCCTTCTGACACCGACGCTACCCAAGTGACGGAGGAACTTCAGTCTGTAAGTTCTAGTTTGGATTAAAAAGCCAGTTCCACAGACTTATTAAAACAACTTGTTTTAACAGGGACCTGAGCGCACTGTAGGCCTCATCTGTGTGGGTACAGTGGACCTCAAAGACATTCAACCTGTCACCATAACTCTCTGACTGACTACAATGTATGCCTTGCCTTACCTAGTGTAGACACAATGGTCCACAATGCATTCATCCTGTCACTATAACTCTGTGACTGCGCTGTATGCCTTGCCTTACTTAGTGTGGACACAATAGTCCACAAAGCATTCAGCCTGTCACTATAACTCTCTGACTGACTACACTGTATATGCCTCTCCCAGTGTGAATATAATACATTCAGCTGAGGATGATATTGTCCATGACAGATGTTGATGATGTCTGTGACAGATAATGATGATGTCTGTGACCGAGGATGATGATGTCTGTAACAGATGATGATGATGTCTGTGACAGATGGTGATGATGTCTGTGACATATGATGATGTCTGAAAAATGATGTCTGTGACAGATGATGATGAGGTCTGTGACCAATGATGGTGAGGTCTGTGACAGATGATGATGTCTGTGGCAGATGATGATGATGTCAGTCAGTGACAGATGGTGATGATGTCGGTGACAGATGGTGATGATGATGTTGGTGACAGATGATGATGTCTGTGAGAAATGATTATGCCTGTGACAGAAGATGATGATGTGTGTGACAGATGATGATGATGTCTGTGACAGATGATGATGATGAACTCTGTGACAGATGATGATGATGAGATCTGTGACAGATGATGATGATGTCGGTTACAGATGATGATGTCTGTGAGAAATGATTATGTCTGTGACAGAAGATGATGAGGTCTGTGACAGATGATGATGAGGTCTGTGACAGATGATGATGATGATGTCTGTGACAGATGATGATGATGTCTGTGACAGATGATGTCTATGACGATGATGGTGACATCTGTGACAGATGACAGTGATGCCTGTGACAGATGGTGATGTCTCTGACAGATGGTGATGATGTCTGTGACATATGATGATGATGAACTCTGTGACAGATGATGTCTCTGACAGATGGTGACATTGTCTATGACAGATGATGATGTCTGTGACAGATGATGATGATGTCAGTGACAGATGAAGATGATGATGTCTGTGACAGATGATGATGATGTCTGTGGCAGACGATGATGATGTCTGTGACAGGTGATGATGATGTCTGTGACAGATGCAGGAAGAGATTGGTGCCCTGCAGACACTGGTGTCCAGTCAGCGACTGTCCTGTGAGAAGCTGGTGGCTCGTGCCAGAGTGCTGTCTGACCAGCTGGGGTCAGTGTGGTGACCATCCACTTAGTTCACTGGCAACATGTACATCAGCGTGGTTCTCGTGGCAACATGTAGAAATTCTAGGTTCCTATGGCAACACAGAGATCAGTGTGGTGCTCATGTCACAGGTAGATCAGCGTGGTTTCTCGTAATATGTAGATCAGCATGGTTCACATGGTAACAGACATACCAGCATGTCATATCATAATGTGTGTGTGTGGACAAAGGTGCCGTGCTGGTGTGGGTGGTGTCACATTGTGTTATGTATCAGGATGACATCATGTTACATTAGTATGACAGTATATCAGGATGACATCATGTTACATTAGTATGAGAGTGTATCAGGATGATATGTTACATTAGTATGACAGTGTATCAGGATGACATCATGTTACATTATTATGACAATGTATCAGGATGACATCATGTGACATTATTATGATAGTGTGTATCAGGATGACTTCATGTTACATTATTATGACAGTAGTCAGAATGACATCATGTGACATTGTTATGATAGTGTATCAGGATGACTTCATGTTACATTATTATGACAGTAGTCAGAATGACATCATGTGACATTATTATGACAATGTATCAGGATGACATCATGTTACACTATTATGACAGTGTATCAGGATGACATCATGTGACATTATTATGACAGTGTATCAGGATGACTTCATGTTACATTATTATGACAGTGTATCAGGGATGACATCATGTTACATTATTGTGACAGTGTATCAGGGATGACATAATGTTACATTATTATGACAGTGTATCAGGGATGACATCATGTTATTATTATGACAGTGTATCAGGGATGACATCATGTTACATGATTATGACAGTGTATCAGGATGACATCATGTTACATGATTATGACAGTGTATCAGGATGACGTCATGTGACATTATTATGACAGTGTATCAGGGATGACATCATGGTACATTATTATGACAGTGTATCAGGGTGCCCATCATGTTACATTAGGGACAGTGCATCAGGATGACATCATGTTACATTATTATGACAGTGCATCAGGATGACATCATGTTACATTATTATGACAGTGTATCAGGATGACATCATGTGACATTATTATGACAGTGTATCAGGATGACATCATGTGACATTATTATGACAATGTATCAGGATGACATCATGTTACACTATTATGACAGTGTATCAGGATGACGTCATGTGACATTGTTATGACTGTATCAGGATGACATCATGATACATTGTTATGACAGTATATCAGGATGACATCATGTTACATTATTATGACTGTATCAGGATGACATCATGTTACGTCATCATGACAGTATATCAGGATGACATCATGTTACATTATTATGACTGTATCAGGATGACATCATGTTACGTCATCAGGACAGTATATCAGGATGACATCATGTGACATCATTATGACAGTGTATCAGGATGACATCATGTTACATTCTTATGAAAGTGTGCTAGGATAACATGTTACATTATTATGACAGTGTATCAGGATGACATCATGTTACATTATTATGACTGTATCAGGATGACATCATGTTGCATTATTATGACAATGTATCAGGGATTACATCATGTTACATTATCATGACAACGTATCAGGATGACATCATGTTACATTATTATGACAACATATCAGGATGACATCATGTTACAGTATCATGACAGTATATCAGGATGACTTCATGATACATATTATGACAGTATATTAGGATGACATCATGTTACATCATTATGATGGTATCAGGGATGACATCATGTTACATTATAATTATATCAGGGCTAAATCATGTTACATTATTATGATGGTGTATGAGAACAAAATCTTTACATTATTATGACAAAGATGAAGGTTTGACACTTGTGCAGTGGACTGACTGACTGACTGTTGGAAAACATTGTACTCTATAATGCACATTTAAGTACTTCCTCCTTTCAACTGTTATAATCTTATCGTACATGGGAAGACATTGTACACTATAACACACAGTATAGGATTTCCTCTACATAACTGTAATAATTGTATACTGGTCACTGTC
This sequence comes from Conus betulinus, assembly GCA_016801955.1. Taxonomy (NCBI): domain Eukaryota; kingdom Metazoa; phylum Mollusca; class Gastropoda; order Neogastropoda; family Conidae; genus Conus; species Conus betulinus. The sequence continues at coordinate 174,679 of JADBJO010003213.1, forward strand.
CTGTTGAATTTTATTTTCTCTGTTTAGTTAGTGATGTCCATGGCAAGTGTACAACAACATTCAGACAGTGCATCTCACCAATGGAGGTTACAACAGTGATGGAAGACACATTTGTCATGTTGATGGACTGTATCCTGGCCATTACCTGCACTCACAACCAAATCAACCAGTTGTGGACAGCTGTTGGCAGCCAGCCAGAGGCCTACACACTGTTTTGACACTTCCAGCGAGCTTGTTGTGTGTGAAAAAAGATTAAACTTCCTTCAGACCGACATGGCAGGTACTGCATTCCTCTTTGGTGCAGATGACTTCGGTATTGTGGACAGTGGACACAAAGTAATTGACAGTGTTTAACTGGGTTTTAGTAGTAATGCCCTGTAACTTAAGTCATGCTGACTTTTAATTAGAAGGCCTCCCCTCCCCCAACCTGAGTCATGCTGACTGTTAGCAGTAAGCCCCCCCCCCCCCCCCCTTTTAACTAAGTCATGCTGACTTTAATTAGGAAGATACCTTAACCTAAGGAAGGTCCCTTAACTCAAGTCATGCTGACTTTTAGCAGGAAGATCCCCTGACATGTGTCATGCTGACTTGTGGTACGAAGATCCCATAATCTACGTCCTGCTGACTTTTAGTAGGAAGATCCCTTAACCTGTGTCATGCTGACTTTTAGAAGGAAGATCCCACAACCTAAGTCATGCTGACTTTTAATAGGAAGCACCCCCCACCCCACCCCAATCTTAGTTATGGTGACGATTAGATGAAAGACCATTAACCTGAGTATTGCATACTTCTAATAGGAAAACACACACACACCCCTCCCCATAACCTTAGTGATACAGACTTTTTGTAGGAAGGCCCCTTAACCTAAGTCATGCTGACTTTTAGAAGGAAGGCCCCTTTAACCTTAGTGATGCTGACTTTTAGTAGGGAGGCCCCTTAACCTAAGTCATGCTGACTTTTAGAAGGAAGGCCTCTTACCCTAAGTCGTGATCGCTTTTACTTGGAAGACCCCTTAACCTAAGTCATCCTGACTTTAGAAGGAAGGCCCCTTAACCTAAGTCATCCTGACTTTTAGTAGGAAGACCTCTTAACCTAAGTCATGTTGACTTTTAGAAGGAGGGCCCCTTAACCTAAGTCATGCTGGCTTTCAGAAGGAAGGCCCCTTAACCAAAGTCATGCTGACTTTTAGAAGGAAAGCCCCTTAACCTAACTCATGCTGACTTTTAGTGGGAAGGCCCCTGCAACCTAAGTCATGCTGTACTTTACCTTGATTATGTAATCCCCCCCCATAACCTTAGTGATACAGACTTTTTGTAGGAAGGCCCTTAACCTAAGTCATGCTGACTTTTAGAAGGAAGGCCCCTTTAACCTTGGTGATAATGACTTTTAGTAGGGAGGCCCCTTAACCTAAGTCATGCTGACGTTTAGAAGGGAGGCCTCTTAACCTAAGTCATGTTCGCTTATACTTGGAAGGCCCCTTAACCTAAGTCATCCTGACTTTAAAAGGAAGGCTCCTTAACCTAAGTCATCCTGACTTTTAGTAGGAAGGCCTCTTAACCTAAATCATGCTGACTTTCAGAAGGAAGGCCCCTTAACCTAAGCCATGCTGACTTTTAGAAGGAAGGCCCCTTAACCTAAGTCATGCTGACTTTTAGGAGGAAGGCCCCTTTACCTAAGTCATGCTGACTTTTAGGAGGAAGGCCCCTGTAACCTAAGTTGCTATACTTTACCTTCATTGTGTATCATGGGGCTGTACTTTTCCTTCATCATGTATCATGGGGCTGTACTTTCCCTTCATCATATATCATGGGGCTGTACTTTTCCTTCATCATATATCATAGGGCTGTACTTAAATATCATCATGTATCATGGGGCTGTACTTTACCATCATCGTACATCATGGGGCTGTACTTTTCCATCATCATATATCATGGGGCTGTACTTTACCTTCATCGTATATCATGGGGCTGGTTTTTTCCTTCATCGTATATCATGGGGCTGTACTTTACCTTCCTCATATATCATGGGGCTGTACTTTTTCCTCCATCATATATCATGGGGCTGTACTTTTCCTTCATCATATATCATGGGGCTGTACTTTTCCTCCATTATATATCATGGGGTTGTACTTTACCTTCATCATATATCAAGGGGCTGTACTTTACCTTCATCATATATCATGGGGCTGTACTTTATTTTTTTTTTTCATATATCATGGGGCATCATATCATATATCATGGGGCTGTACTGTACTTTCCTTTATCATATATCATGGGGCTGTACTTTTCCTTCATCATATATCATGGGGCTGTACTTTACCTTCATCATATATCATGGGGCTGTACTTTTTCTTCATCATATATCATGGGGCTGTACTTTTATTTTTTCTTCATCATATATCATGGGGCTGTACTTTTCCTTCATCATATATCATGGGGCTGTACTTTACTTTTTTTTCCTTCATCATATATCATGGGGCTGTACTTTACCTTCATCATATATCATGGGGCTGTACTTTTCCTTCCTTCATCATATATCATGGGGCTGTACTTTACCTTCATCATATATCATGGGGCTGCACTTTTCCTTCATCATATATCATGGGGATGTACTTTTTTTTTTCTTCATCATATCATGGGGCTGTACTTTACCTTCATCATATCATCATGGGGCTGTACTTTTCCTACATCATATAGCATGGGGCTGTACTTTATTTTTTCTTCATCATATATCATGGGGCTGTACTTTACCTTCATCATATATCATGGGGCTGCTGTTCTTTTCCTACATCATATATCATGGGGCTGTACTTATTTTTCCTTCATCATATATCATGGGGCTGTACTTTTCCTTCATCATATATCATGAGGCTGTACTTTTCCTTCATCATATATCATGGGGCTGTACTTTTTCTTCATCATATATCATGGGGCTGTACTTTTCCTCCATCATATATCATGGCGTCAGCCAGGCCCCAGAGATACAAAAACCAACTGTGTTTTGAAGTTTGAGAAACACTGTCAGAGATGCCTACAAGAAGTGAATACAACTCGACAGTGTGGTTTAGGTCTTCTATTGGATCCTACACAAACTGGATGAAGCCAGAACTTATAACTAAATGGCTGCTATGGGACTTGAACTCAACAACGTAGGAACCCACAAGCTGTGTTATCATTGCAGTGCGGCAGCAGAGTAAGACATTCCCTGTAGCTGACCCTGAACAGCCATGGCCAAATGTTATTTTGCTTCTTTTGTAATATCTATGAATTGTCAACAATTAAAGGTGTATATAGATGATACCAGCATTGACATTTATTTTTTTATATGAGCATTGATGGCTTGTCTATACTGGAGTACTGTGATGATTCTGAAATAAACCATTGTGCACCAAACTATTCCCCAGTCTGTTTTTTTTTTTTTTTTTTTGTTTTTTTTTGTCAGGTTTTGATTTGTTTTGAATGGTTTAAGGGATATCAAAGTTTATTTTTATTGACACTTGGCTATTATACTCATGGACTCTACGCAGTGTATGTGTGTGTGTGCCGTTAGAACTAGATCAGTTTCTGTCCTGTTAGATCTAAATCTATATTGTGTGTGTATTTATGTGTATGATGTGCATATGAATATATCCTCTATCTCTCTCCCTCTCTATCTCTCTCATACTCTGACTGACTGAAAACCATTTACTGTCAGATTAACATAGTGTTGTACTGACATATTCACACACACACACACACACACACACACACACACACACACACACACAGTCTTATTATCTCGGAAAAAAAACAAATCTATATTCACTGCTGAGTTATTTGCTATAATTATGGCTTTAAAGTTTGTTGTTGATTACCCTAAAAATTTATGTAAAGTTGTTTTATGTGTAGATTCCAAGTCAGTTCTTACTGCAATGAAAAATTTTGAATTAAAAGTTCGACCTGAGATGATAACTGAAATACATAATTTAGTCCATTTCCTCTCAATCAGAGACACTGAAATAACATTTCTTTGGGTGCCCTCCCACTGTGGGTTATATTATAATGAAAAAGTTGATATTCTAGCAAAGAGAGGAGCAAAACAGTCTTCAGATTCAAATTTTTTAAACCTATCTATGTCAGTGCAAGAGTGCTATACTTTGGCAGAAAAAGTACAATTTTCTCATTTTCATTTGATAGAAAAAGAAACTGGGTGTTTTGGTTTACACAATGAAATGAAAAATATGCATGAAAAGTTAAGTAAGTACGATCAAAATATTTATCGTACGACAGATAAGTTCCTTAATCTGTAGATGGAAACTGGATTGTTTAAAAACAAAGTATGTCAAAAATGTACATTGTATATGTGGCCATAGCATTTCAGTTACATTCTTGTGTGTAACTTAATGAAAAAATTCATTCCAAATGCGTCTGTACAGCCTATTCAAAATGTTTTCCTGTTAGCAAGTGAAACATATCTTTTCTTTTTGCACTTAGCTAAAAGTCCAATTGGCAAATACTTATAATCGATAACAGTCAGTGGTGTGAGACGAGACAGAAGAGTTATTTTTTGTTTGTTTTTTTTTTTTTTTTTTTTTTTTTTTTTTTTTTTTTTTTTTAATCTTTGATTAAGTGGACATCCTATTTTTGTGTTATAGTTGTAGATAAGTTGATTCTTTTGACTCGTTGTGCTAACCTTTTTTTCCCAGCCCCGATTTTTTTTTTTTTTTTTTTTTTTTTTTTTTTCCGTCTAACACACACACACACACATAACACACACGCACACCGAGTCTCTGTCTCTGTGTATATGCTTACTAACTTCAGATACGTTTACCAGGCCAGTATGTAGTGCCTATATGAATGCTTGATTTGACTTCTTGGCAACAAAGCTACATCATTTTTTGTGAAAAAACACCCACACCGATGCTCTCTCTCTCTCTCTCTCTCTCTCTCTCTCTCTCTCTCTCTCTCTCTCTCTCTCTCTCAGATATGATAACCCAGAATGGAACATTGCTATCCAGACTCAGGTCAAGGATCAACACATCTAGTATACATTACAATTGTGACCCACAGTAATATGAAAGATTGACTTCAAATGAGTGACGGTAATGCAGCCCAAGATTAATGGTCAAATGACTGGGAACGTGTGGGACAAAGCTGACAACAGTTGACAGGATTCCTTGCTAAAGCTGTGTGGAACAAAGCTGATAACAGGCACAGGATTCCTTCCTAAAGCTGTGTGGGACATTGCTGGAAGCTACTGATGGAGTGCTCGCAGTTAGATTGCTGGAAGCTACTGATGGGAGTGCTCGCAGTTAGGGATGAGGACTGGAGAGGGACTAAGAGTGAGTGGTGGAGGGAGAGGGACTCAGAGTGAGTGGTAGAGCGGGAAGGAGAGGGACTAAGAGTGAGTGGTGGAGGGAGAGGGACTCGGAGTGAGTGGTAGAGCGGGAGGGAGAGGGACTCAGAGTGAGTAGTGGAGGGGGAGGGGGGCTCGGAGTGAGTGGTGGAGGGGGAGGGAGAGCGCTAGGGAGAGGGACTCAGAGTGAGTGGGGGAGGGAGAGGGACTCAGAGTGAGTGATGGAGGGGGAGGGGACAGTGCTAAGGAGAGGGAGTCAGAGTGAGTGGTGGGAGGGGGGAGGGAGAGGGACTCAGAGTGAGTGGTGGAGGGGGGAGAGGGACTCGAGTGGTGTGGAGGGGGAGGGAGAGTGCTTGGGAGAGGGACTCAGGGTGAGTGGTGGAGGGAGAGGGACTCAGAGTGAGTAGCGGAGCTGGAGAGGGACTTGAGAGTGAGTGGTGGAGGGGGAGAGAGAGGGACTCAGAGTGAGTGGTGGAGGGAGAGGAGAGGGACTTAGAGTGAGTGGTGGAGGGGGAGGGAGAGGGACTTAGAGTGAGTGGTGGAGGGGGAGGGGACAGTGCTAGGGAGAGGGACTCAGAGTGAGTGGGGGGGGGGGAGGGAGAGGGACTTAGAGTGAGTGGTGGAGGGGGAGGGGACAGTGCTAGGGAGAGGGACTCGGAGTGAGTGGTGGAAGGGAAGGGAGAGGGACTCAGAGCGAGTGGTGGAGGAGGAGGGAGAGGGACTCAGAGTGAGTGTGTGGGGGGGAGGGGGCAGTGCTAGGAAAAGGGAGTCGGAGTGAGTGGTGGATGGAGAGGGGCTCAGAGTGAGTGGCGGAGGGAGAGGGACTCAGAGTAAGTGGTGGAGGGACTCAGAGTGAGTGGTGGAGGAGGAAAGTAGAGCGCCAGGGAGAGGGACTTCCGCAGTAAGTGAATTGGAAGAAGGGGGAGGGTGGAGGGGAGGACCTCTGCTGTGATCGTAAAAAAAAGCAGGAAAGATCCAGATCAGCAGACTCAACCAATTCACGTAAATTCCCGCCTTCACGTGGACCAATGCCAAAGTCCTTCGCTTGGACCAATGCCAAAGTCCTTCGCTTGGACCAATGCTAAAGTCCTTCACGTGGACTGATGCCATAGTCCTTCACGTGGGCCCATGCCAAAGTCCTTCACATGGACCGATGCCGTAGTCCTTCACGTGGACCGATGCCAAAGTCCACATGGACCAATGCCAAAGTCCTTCACGTGGACCGTGCCAAAGTTCTTCACATGGACCAATGCCATAGTCCTTCACGTGGACCGATGCCATAGTCCTTCACATGGACCAATGCCAAGTCCACTTGGACCAATGCCACAGTCCTTCACGTGGACTGATGGCATAATCCTTCACGTGGACCGATGCATAAGTCCACGGTGGACCAATGCCAAAGTCCTTCACGTAGACCAGTGCCAAAGTCCAAGACATCCCCAGGCTGGCAGGTGGCAAAATCTTTTGCTCCTCTGACGCTGACCCATCAACAAACTGAGAGTGAAGAACATTTACAAGAACTGTCTCTCAGCACACACACACACACACACACACACACACACACACACACACACACACACACAAAGGTATGTTGTTGCTACTGTCTTCTGAAGCTTCAGTTCCAGCAGTGTTCCAGCGTGTATAAAGTTCTGTTCATGCAAGAGACTAAAGGCGTGCTTCTGTTCATGGATGATGTCACCATGGTACAAAGACTACAGGAGGTTGAGGGTGTGCTTCTTTTCATTGATGACGTCACCAAGGTACAAAGACTGCAGGAGATTGAGGGCGTGCTTCTGTTGATGGGTGACGCCACCATGGTACAAAGACTGCAGGAAGCGTAGGTGTGGTTCTTTTTATGGATGACGTCACCATGGTACAAAGACTGCAGGAGATTGAGGATCTGCTTCTTTTCATGGATGACGTCACCATGGTACAAAGACTGCAGGAGCTTGAGGGCATGCTTCCGTTTATGGATGATGTCACGAAGGTACAAAGACTCCGAGGGCGTGCTTCTGTTCATGGATGATGTCACCATGGTACAAAGACTTCAGGAGACCCATGAACTGTCATTGGGCAGCATTTCAGAGATAGTTTTTTGTAATGTTTCATTACGTCTTTTCAGAACAAATCATCAACTTTTCTAAAACCACATTTGCATACTCAGCACCAAAATGATTCATCCAAAAGTCTTCTCGGCCAACTTATTTTCATGGAGGTAAAAAAAATGATCGAATATTTGCCATTCTCAATCCTCCTACACTGTATTATTTAAATACCACAGTTTTCTTAATCCTGCTTTGCTTCCCATTCCACAAAAAAATATCATCAATTCATTTTCCAAAGCAACAATTTAATCTGGGAGGTCAGGCAAATTAATTAACAAATGTACAATTTTTGACAGAACCAACATCTTGTTTACTGTTATTTTCCCAAATGGTGTCAATTGTCGCTTACTCCCGAAAACTCAAATTCTTTGTAATACTTGCAGCATCAAGTGTGAAAAACACCACTCCTAAAATCTTGAAAGTACCAGGGTCCCAAACGCAATTTTTGTCCTGCATGTACAGAATATTAGTATTTTTCCTACTCCCTCGATCGACAAGCTGACTTTTGTCGAAGTTTACCTTTAAACCAGAAATTTCAGCAAATTTAGTTAAAATGTGCACTGATTCATGAAAAGATTTCTCACTTCCATCCAAGCATAACGAAGTATCGTCTGCAAACGGAGACAATAACATCTCTTTGTTCTTCACACTTATTCCTTTTATATTCAAATTTTTACTAAGCATTTTTGAAAGAATCTCAGCACAAATTAAAGAGATATGGTGAGGAGGGGTCCCCCGTCTCACTCCTCTCAAACAAGGAAGAATACTGTCCATTCATCCACACATGTCAAAATACCAAAGTAAAAGATCTTTACCCAGTTTATCATGTCTGGTCCATTTTTTTTTTAAAGGCATTTCTATAGGAATGACCAAGAAACACTGTCAAAAGCCTTTTCAAAATCAACCAGAAGAAACATGCCTGGAACATTTTCTTTTTCGGCATATATCAAAGTATCATAAGGTAACCTAATGTTTTCACCAATGAATCTGCCTTAAAAAAAAAAAAAAAAAAAAAAAACTTCTGACTTTCATGTATTATGGAAGGTAGATCTATGTTTAAAACGATTCGCAATACAGGCAGAGGCGATTTTGTCTGCAACATTAGTGAGGATGTAGGGCGCCAGTTCTCAATAAATCTTTTTGGTTTTCCTACTGAAAGCTGTCCTCTTGAAATCCCTCATTCACAGAACGTACAAGAGAATGACAAATATCTTTTTTTTTTAATTATTAAACTCAACAGAGATCCCATCAGGACCAGGGCTCTTTGAAATTTTTAATTTGTTTTAAAGCAGCTGCTGTTTCTTCACATGTAATCAGCCCTTCAATATGTTTGTTCTCCTCATCGGTTAAATTTGCAGCATCTGGTATTTTCACTTAGAAGGTGAATACCATTCACATCTGTGTAACTATGCAACTGTTCGTAATATGATTTCAACTCATCTAAAATTTCCCTCTCGTCTGAAATAACAGTGCCATCATTCTTTTCTAAAACTGGTATTGATTTGTCGACAAAATTTCTATTTTCTAAGTTACAAAAATACTTGTTTTTTCCCCTTGATTAATCCATCGGACTTTTGATCGAACTGCAATGCCTTGCACTTTAGATTGTCTTAATTCTTGTAATTGTATTTTCAATTCCTCTAACACTAGTAAGTCGTCTGTTTTTAAATTTTTTTTCCCCTTCCCTTTTTCTCTTTTTTTTTCCCCACAAAGATTTTAATGCAACATTACAAGAGTTGACAGGCGCGCGCAAAAAGAGGACAGTGCGCAGAGACAAATCAAAACTATTTCCATTTCAATTGCTACAGAAAAAATCAACTGGACGATAACAAAAAACAAGTCAATATATATCCACCTATGCATACTTTCACTTATATTCACATAAACATAAACACATTCGCATGTGCGCGCACGCACACACACACACACACACACACACACGCGCGCGCGCGCGCGCGCGCGCGCGCGAGTAGAGAGAGAGAGAAAGAGAGAGAGAGTGAGAGATGCAAACATATAAAGATATAAACGTCTATGCATACATACATGTATACGTGCATTCATACAGGTATACATATAACACAGCCATGTATCAATGATCATCACTATAGTTTTGAAAAGGAAAAAAAGCTGTAATAACTTGTGCATAAAATTAACTTGGGAAGGGTGGGAAGAACAATACATTTTTCTTTTCTCTCTTTATCTTTCCCCTAGGCCCTTAAATATTTTTAGACCTGGGCAATCGTCCAGTCAATCAAAAGAAATGTTACAGAGGATTTTGATTGATTTTAGGATCACAACAATCATTATTTGTGTTTGAGAGTATTTTTTTTCCCCCTTTTTTTCCTTTTTCCCCTCCCATTCTCATTTTAGTAAACTGCTGTTTACTGAAAGAGAATTGGTTTATATGCGTTCCAGGTGCTATTGAAATATGTTAGATTATAGTTAATTTTAGCGTCATATTCTTCAATCTTATATCTAGCATTTAATTGTCTTTGGAAAACAAATATATCTGGAAGATTATTTTCCATTTTGCATCTATAAATGTACATCTTGGCAAACATTACAATAAACTCTAAGGCAGAATCTACATTTAGGTATTCATCCACTTCGAAAATTACTAGTTCACATGAAATTCCAACATTATAAGTGTGTTCACATTTTTCATTCAATAGTTTTTTTGAGAGATTTCCAAAATACTTGTGCATATCTACAATTCCATAAAAAAAAAAATGTTCAATGGAATCTCTTTCCTCATTATAAAATGAACACTGTAATGTATCGGTTAACCCCATTGCATTCAAAACGATATTAGTCGCAATAATTTGGTGTATATTCTCATTTCCAACCATTTCAGTTTTACATCCTTGATTTTACTGATTTTATAAAAACACATTCTCCGGGAAATGATTGGATTCAATTTTTTCTGACCACTTTGAGCAACAGTTAGGTTTATTATCGTCTGATGTAAAGTACTCATAGTATCGTTTTGCTCCTTTATTGGTGTTTGTTATAATTTTTCATGCATTAGGCACATCATGAATGTAATTAGTATTGTTATTAATTTGTATTCCGTTTTTTCTTAGGTATTGTTTTACTGACGAAATCCAACCATTGTACGTAATAAAGTCAAGAGACAAATATGTAGTTGATATAAATTCTCTATATTTGAAAATTCCCCATTTTCTTTCAGAACATGCCTGATGGAGTATATTCCTTTCTTAATTATATTGTTTTGTTTGATGACAGCATTACCTATTTTGATTTTTTCGTTGTAGAAAACAGGTTCATCTAGCACCTCACCAACATTTTTTTGGGTAATATTGAGGCAAAGTTTCTATATGCTTTGAAAGTATGGGTCCCAAAAAGGGTTAATGTTTGAATAATTTAAATCGTACATTGGTCCGTAACATTCAAAGTTTTTAAGGAAAGGGTACATTTCGACTGCAATATTTATCCATTTATGATTCGTTGTTTTATATTTTCTCAGCCATGAAAGTTTCAGAGAATAAATATACCTTCGAATATCTGGTATGTTCAAACCACCTTTTTGTACACTTTTTACTGCTGCGTTTTTCTACTAACCCTATCCCCTTTCCCATTCCAAATAAATTGAAAACATAACTTTTGGAGTTTTTTTGTACAAAATGGTCAAGTGAGTCAGGTAGCAAAATCCAAAAAGATGTGTTAGTTTAGACAGAATTATAGATTTTAACACACCTACTCTCCCAATTGGAGTGATGATTCTTTGTGACCAAATTTTAGATAACATTTTAACCTCTGCGAATTTTTTCATCATAGTTAATGGTTTCACAACTATTTAAATCTTGAGTAAACCAGATTCCCAGTATTTTGAATTTAGAGGGATTCCATATTATTTTCAAATGGGGGCAATATACTTTTTTTTAAATCTTTTTTTTTTCATTTCCTAGCCAAATTGTTTGTGTTTATTACAGTTCATACATAGGCCAGAAATCTTGCTGAATCTGTCAAAGCTAAATATGGATTGGTTAAATGATTCTTCGTCACCCTCATTGAATAACTGTACATCATCTGCAAACTGCGAAATTTTATGTTCAATATTATTTATCTTTATTCCTTTTATAGATTTGTCTCCCTGATCATGATAGCTAAAATTTTCCACGCACAGGACAAATATGGAGAAATAGGGTCTCCCTGTCTACAACCTCTTTCAGCTTTAAACCATTGTGCAGTGTGGTCATTTATACTAACAGTTGATCTGATGTCTTTGTAAAAAGTTCAATCCAACGCAAACACCATCTCCAAAACCATAATCATGCTTTTAAAACTTTAAACATAAAGCTCCAATCCAATGAGTCAAAGGCCTTTTCAAAATCAATACTAAGTGGTAAGCCAGGACGATTTTTCATCTGTAGATAGTTAATCAAATCATATATTAATCTAATATTATCTCCTATATATCTATTAGTTATGAATCCCGTCTGATCCTCATTTATAAGTGTTGATAGGACGTTCTTAATTCTATTGGAAATACACGAAGATCCTATTTTGTATATTACATTAAGAAGAGATACAGGTCGCCAGTTTTTTTTTTAATTCCTTAGGTTTATCGCCTTTAGGGATACAGGTAATTAGACCTTCTTTTGTGTCGATGAAAGTTCTCCATGTTTAAATGTTTCGGTTAGTGACCTCACTACAAACGGTCCCAGTTGTTTGCAAAAGAATTTAAAGAATTCAACCGTAAATCCATCTGTGCCAGGGCTTTTACCATTTTTCATATTTTTCAGAACTTGGCTAGCTTCCTCTATAGTTATTAGACCATCTAACATCGTTCCTTGTTCTTGTGATAGTTTGGGAATTTCATTAACCAAGCTTTCTATTGCACAGTTTTCTACATCTCTTCCCCTATACAAATTCTCATAGAATATTTTCACCTCATTTAAGATTTCTTTATGGTCGTCTATTATCTCATTATCCTTAGTTATAAGTTTTGTCATTTGTTTGCTAATGTAGTTTCTTTTCTCAAGACTACAGAAATACTTAGAATTTTTTCACCATCAGCAATCCATCTGGCTTTTGATCTTAAGAGAACACCTTCCATTCTCGTATTCTTAATTGTTCTCAACTCCTGATTTTTCTCGTATAGTTTTTTCATTACGTCTTCTGTTTTATGGTCCATCTTTTCAAGAGTTTGAATATCTTTCATGAGTCCCATTTTAGTTTCTGCAGTTTTCTTTCTTTTTTTTTTTCATTGTGGCATACGCGATAGTTTTTCCTCTTATTTTCATTAGTAGAAAATCTAAAAATAGTTTGTCTGAGATTTTAAGTTCAATTTTACCTTTATCTATTTCTCAATTGTTTCACTGTTGCAATTATCTGCGGTGTATTCTTTTGCCACATTTATGATTTCTTGATTAATTTCATCCACACATATTGCCTATCCTTAAGCAAGGAACAATTGAATTTCCAAAAAGTATGTTTCTTTTCATTTTTACCAAATTTCAGTTGCAGTGTAATTATAGAGTGATCAGAACGGTATCCCGGGACGATGTCAGCATCTTCAAAATACCAGTACAAATAATCCGATAACAAGAAAAAGTCTAGTCTGCTTTGCTTTAATAGTGTTGGCTTTCTCCAAGTGTAGCGCCTACTTTCTGGGTTGCTCTCTCTCCAGACATCTGTCAATCCAAGTTTTCTATATCATATTTCAATGGCTCTTTTGGCTCTCGGATTATTATCATGTATATAATTGCAACAATCAATGGTTGGGTTTGATACAATATTCCAGTCACCAACTGCATTACATTGTTATTTTTACAACCTTCTATGGTTTCCCTAAGTGAATGATAAAATGACGGGTTATCCTTGTTTGGGTCATAGACATTTACCAAAAGGAAATCCTTCTCAAAAGCAGTAAATGATACCAGTATAAAGTTTCCGTTTATATCACGATGAACTTTAGTTATTTTAAATTCAAAGTTGTTTGAAAAGAGAACAGCCACTCCTCTAGAGTTTGATTTATAAGACGCAAACACACATTTATAGCCCCATTCAGAGTTTACATATTTTTTTCTAGTTTTTCACTAAAATGAGTATCTTGCAGACAATATATTGAAAACTTTTTCTGTTTCAAATAATGGAAGACATCCCTCCTTTTTTCATCATCCCCCAAATCCTGACAGTTTAGAGACGCAATAGTTAAAGTCTCCATTGTGTAGTCTTCATCATTCCTTATTCATAATATGTGCATAACAGTAAAAAAAAAAACAAACAAACATCTATATCTGTGAAACCAGGTCATAAGCATTGCATGAATTAATGTAGAGAGCAACATAAAACAATTAAAGATTGCCTCGTAACAATGCACTTTTGACATAACGTACAATATCCAGAAAAGTAGCAATCTTTTATGCATCCATAAACTCACTCTCGTACAGAAGAAAGGCAAAAAACATAAACAAAAATTTAACAATAACAATCAAAGAAGAAAAAGGAAAAAAGACTAAATTCCCTCTGACGGTCAGTGGCGAGCGAGGGAAACAGTGAGCATCATTTTTCAAGGACAACTCCGTAAGGAAGGAAGGAAGGAACTGTGCATCAACGATAGCAATTTCACGTTCTTAGTTCGATATCAATGCATGTGCCTGCGTGTACGCGCGCTTACTGCGCGCGTGCGGGCGCGCTTGCTTGGTTGCCTGCATGCTCCGCGCGCGCGTACACGCAGGCACGCGCGCGCGCGCCAGCACACATGCGTAACCGTCAGTGAACGAGCGCATGCATGCCTCAGATCAACTTTACATAGAAAGGGTCGGACTGCTCAACTGAAGGTGTTCTTTAAGTAGTGTTCACGAGGATCGAGGCATGTAATAAGTGGGAGCCGGAATAGCTCAGTTGGTAGAGCGCCTGACTCGTAATCTTGGCGATCCTGGGGTTGCGGGTTCGAACCTCCGCCGGGGCGTTTCGGTACAGGGGGATTTTTCCCTCGGCGTTAACATTTGGTTCTGACTCCATTTCCCATACAGTCCTTCGAATGAGACTATAAACTGAGGTTCCGTGTGTAAACGCACGCATAACATCTTGCACACACGTAAAATCCCATCACCAACATTCGGAACAGTAGGTAGGCCGTTGGTATGGATGACACGTTACACATAGCATGCACCCTTAGTGAGAAACGGAAAGAAAGAATGAAGGAAGTAAGGAAAATGAGTGATCGATATTGAACAATACTGAATGGATGACACGGGAAACGACTGAATGAAGCGCCAGCTGGCAGCTCTTCAGTCGGCACTACCCAGGTAGGCAGCCCGTTGTGTAAATGAGTCTTGATTGTAAAGCATGTAAAGAGAATAGGTGCTATATAAGTATTCATTATTATTAATATTATTATTATTAAGTGTCTTACTCGAGTTCAGCTCATCTCCGCCATCCGAATACTGTGTCCAAAAAAAAAAAAAAAAAAAAAAAAAACAACCATGTTTTCCTTCTCTCTCTCTCTCTCTCTCTCTCTCTCTCTCTCTCTCTCTCTCTCTGCGCCCGCCGCCCCCGACCCCCAACGCCCGACCCCCCCCACCCAAGCGTCCCCCATCCCCAACCCCCAACCCCCATCCCCCACTCCCCAACCCCCATCCCCCACTCCCCAACCATCCAGGTCATGTCAAGTCATGATGCTTACAGCCCAGCCGCCCGCGAAGAGCGATATCAGGCTGTCACCACTCACTCACAAATCATACAATCGAGTCAGACCATCAAAAACAAGAAAAGAAAAAAAAAAAAAAAGAAAAAAAAAAAAGAAAAAAAAATGCATTCTTTGATACAAAGGCTGAACCATTGATATCCTACAGCCAGTAACAACAGATAGTGTTGGCAGCGCCAGGCTTTCCCCTAAAATCATCGCTCTCAGATTGTTACCCCCCCCCCCCCCCCCCCCCCATCCCCCCCCACCTTTTTTTTTTTTATAAATCGTAAAAAAATCAACGAAAATTCCTGTAAAGAAAACCGAGAGCAAGTGGCTGAGGGGCATGAACGGGGGATCGGCGGCCAACAGTGTCGATCCATCCCCACCCCGCACAAAAAAAAAAAAAAAAAAAAAAAATCACACTGATCACAAAAACGACCGGAAGATATCATCCCAATGTTGAAGAAACATTAATACATTAAAACAGCAGCAACAACAACAACAACAACAACAATAACAACAATAATAATAATAATAATAATAATTATAAAAATGGAGGAAACCTTAATACGTACAAAGTTGGAAGATGGTACATTTAGCTTGTGAATTATGAATTTATGGTAGGGCTCTTTGTAACCATGTGTGTGTGTGTGTGTGTGGGGGGTGGGTGCGTGCGTGTGTGTGTGTGTGCGTGTGTGTGCGCGCGTGTGTATATGTGTGTGTGTGTGTGTGTGTGTGTGTGTGTGTGTGTGTGTGTGTGTGTGTGTGTGTGTGTGTGTGTACGTGTGTTTGAGCGCGTGTGCGCAAATGTGTGTTGTGCGTGTGTGTGTGCGAGTGTGTGCATGCACGTGCGATGCGTGTGTGCATTCATATGCTCATGGTCACATTTTATGCATATAGTTTACACTTTACGGAAACTTGAATTACATCAAATACAGTATGCAGAATGAATGTATCAATCAGATAAAGTTGCAAGATGCCAATTGGAGATCACCGATGAATCGAAGGAGAGAAAGATTGGGGGTGAGCGCGGGGGGACGGCAGGGAGAGGGAGAAAAGGAGGGAGAGCGCCGTATAAGTCACCCCAAAGGGAAGCTAATATTGAACACACAAGCATGAATCCATCCAATTCATGAAATCCATCCTGGGTACTTTTTCCCTCAATCTCCCCCCTCGCTCCCCCTCCCCCCACCGGTCCCCATCACCATGCAGCAAGCAAAGAAACACAACTGCACGAGATGGAATGGGGGGGGTGGGGGGGGGGGGGGGGGGGGGGGGGGGGGGGGGGGGGGGAGGGGGGCGGAGAGGGGAGGAGCCGGGGGGGGGGGGGGGGGGGGGGGCGGTGAGGGGGAGGGCGGGGGCGGGGCGGAGAGGGGGGAACCACGTTCGCAATGCGAAGTCATTGTGTTTTGTTTAAAAGTCTGAACACTGGCACGGAGGAAACATTACATAATCGCCTCAAAAATGCAAACTGTGTTCTTGTTGTATCAGCAGCATTCCGTCACCATCAGCACGAAGAAAATGTACTTACAGAAACAAACCTTAAAGTAATAATGACACCTAAGGGCAGTATACACATAGTTCACTACACTGTCATTAAACACTCTTTCAGAAATACAAATCATCAAAATTTCTTCGCATGTGTGAACTTGCGAGCGCAACCTTGTATGTGTGTGTGTGTGTTTGTTTGTGTGTGCGCGCTTTTGTGTGTGAGTGGTATGTGAGTGAGTGAGTGAGTGTGTGTGTGTGTGTGTGTGTGTGTGTGTGTGTGTGTGTGTGTGTGTGTGTGTGTGCATGCGTTTGTTTGTGTGCGTGCGTGTATATGTGTGTGTGTGTGTGTGTGTGTGTGTGTGTGTGTGCGCGCGCGCGCGCGCGCGCGCGCGCGCGTGTGTATGTATGCATGTGAGTGTGTGCGAGCGCGCGTGTGTGTGTGCTTGTGAGTGTGTATGTGTGTGTGCCTTTGGATGCGTGTAAGCGCTCATGTGTGTGTGCACGGTGTGCGAGCGTGCCTATGTATGTAAGTGCTCAGTTTGTATGCTCGCATGCCTTTGAGCATACTTATAGAGAGGAATGGTGGCGCAGAGAGAGAGAGAGAGAGAGAGAGAGAGAGAGAGAGAGAGAGAGAGAGAGGGGGGGGGGCAGTATGAATCATCCAAAGTGAAATCAAAAATTGAACACATAAGCATCAATTCATGAAATTCGAGAAGTCCGTCGTTAGTATTTCAGGGTAGGAAAAGCACCACGAGTATCGGGGGAAAATGTTTCAGTCATCAGATACTAATTATAACCATAAGCAATATTATTGGGTTTTTTTACCAACTGATCCAAACACTGACACATAGGAAACATTACAGAATCGTCTCAAACCTCCAAAATGTGTTCCTGCAACAGCACTCCTCTGTCACCACCCAACACGAAGAAAATTTAAATCTCAGGAACAAAAACGAAGTTGGCACCGAAGGTCAATAAACATAGCATGGCGGTTTAAAAATACAAAAGACCAGTTCTGAATTTCTTCACCCATGTAAGGCCTACATGAAAAGCATGAGACGTGTATGTTGCATGTGCGTGTGCATACATGTGTGTGTGTGTGTGTGTGTGGTGTGTGTGTGTGTGTGTGTGTGTGTGTGTGTGTGTGTGTGTGTGTGTGTGTGTGTGTGTGTGTGTGTGTGTTACTGTGTGCGTGCTTGATTTTGTCAATGTACATGTACATGTTTGTATGTTGTGTGTGTGATTGCGTGTATCTGGGTGTGTGTGAATGTATGCATTTGTATATATAGGGGCATCTACAGGTGTGTCTGAGCTTTTGTTTTAGACTTTGAGTCACTAAATGTGGCTCTCATATTCTCAGCAATGATACTATTTAAAGTGAAATAGTAAATAAATAAAGAGACAAGACACCAATTGAGAGAGAGAGACGCAGAGGGAGGGAACGCGGGTGTTGAGAAAGGGGGGTGGGGGGTGGGCGGGGGGGGGGGGGGGGGGGGGGAGTGGGGGTCTGAAAATCCATAATGAATGTATTCATCATATACAAGGTATTATCATATGCAAATGTATCATCGTATATACAAATTTGAACATTGTCAAGAAGCATTTTGCTTTTAGACTTTGAGTCACTAAAAGAAGGAGGGGGCAGAGAGGAGACAGATTGAGATGAGAGGAGGGAGAGAGAGAGAGGGCAGGGAGAGGTTGAGAGAGAGAGAGGAGAGGGAGAGAGGAGGGAGGGGTGTGAGAAGACAGAGTAAATGGGGGAGAGGGGGGCGGGGGGGGAGTGGGGGACAGAGAGAGGGACACAGAAGACATGAGTGGGAAAGAGGGGAACAGAATGGGGGGGTTTCATTCATATACAAGGTATTCATCAGAGAGAGAATGGGGGCTGACGGAAGAGACACCAAGCTCAGCATGGAGAGAGGAGGGAGAGAAGAGAGGAGGAGGAGAGAGAAGAGGAGACGAGAAGAAGAGAGAGGGGAGGGTTATGGGGGTTCGGAGACAGATCAGGAGTGCGGGGATTGAGAGGGAGAGCTCTTGGGTTGGGGGAGGGGAGAGAGGGAGAGGAGAGGAAAGGACAGAGGGGATGAGAGAGAGAGAGAGGGAGGAGAGAGAGAGAGAGAGAGAGAGAGAGGACAGAGCTGAAGAAAGAAAGAGACAGACAGAATGCTTTTACAAGGAAAGGGTGGGCAGAGAGAGAGAGAGAGAGAGAGAGAGGAGAGAGAGATAGAGAGAGAGAGAGAGAAGAGGACGAGAGGCAGAAGAGGAGAGGAGAGAAAGAGAAGACCAAGGCGAGGAGAGCAGCCGAGAGGGAGAGGAGAGAGACCAAGACAGAAGGAGAAGAGGGGACAGAGAAAGAAAGGAAGAGAGAGAGAGAGAAGAGAGAGAGCTGGTAGGAACGGACGAGAGAGAGAGAGAGAGAGAGAGAGAGCGATGAGAGAAGAGAGTCAGGGCGAGAGGAAGAGAGAGAGAGAAGAGAGAAGAAAAAGAGGAGAGGTGGGGAGAGAGAGATAGAGATAGAGAGAGAGAAGAGGAGGAGCGAGAGAGAGGAGGAGAGGAGAGGAACGAAAGACAAGATAGAGCGAAAGACAACAGGATAAAAAAGGAGAGAAGGGCAGGAGAGAAGAGAGAGAGAGATTTCGAGATGAGAGAGAGAGGAAGAGAGGAGAGAGAGACATTTTTTAAATGTCAGCACAATCAGAATTGGATTTTTTTTTTCAAATAAAGAAAACAAAACAGGAACAAGCATAGATGCGATGAAGTATCACATTCTCAGACACTGTTGCTATTTCATTGCGTTTGTTAACACGTCCTCAGTGTTCATGTGTATGTCCAACTTTACAGTTTTTCCATTTTTTATTTTCACCAATATTTTGCCGTTCGAGGACCACGCAGCGAGAGTTGCAGAATGCTGACTGGCTTTACGCTGCAGCTGATAGTTCAGCTGCGTTAAGTCCTCCCCCACCGACACACCTGTCTGCTTGAGTTTCCGTCGCTCCGCCAGAACCAGGCTCCGCTTTCTCCGCCAGTGGAACCGAACAATAATCGGTCGTGGTCTGGTGCCGCCCGGCTCGCCGGTACGATGCGCGATTTCGATGTCTTCCTTAGACACCGGTACCTTGATCTTCTTGTTGAAGACGTCTATGCAGTGGCCCACGCAGTCCTCCACCGTCTCTCCGCCGCCCCGGACCTCCGGAATCTTGTAAACCCTCAGGTTGAACTGGCGACCGAGTTGCTCTTGGTCGTTGAGGTCTCTTTTGATGTTCATATTGTTTTTTTTCAGACAGCTCGAGTCTCCCCTCAATTCTTTATTTTCATGAGTCAGTGTCTTCATTTTTGTCTCCAAGACATCTCTTTCGGTTCTAAGTTGAAATACCGCACTTTCTAGCTGTTCAATACGGACATCAAACCTAGCTGTTATTTGATTCATATCACGCCTCAGTTCTCTGATGTCGTCTTTCGTTGCTAAAGTCAGGAGTTGCCTTTCATTGCTAAAGTCAGGAGTTGTTCTTTAATCTCTTCCATTTCGTCCCTTATATTAACACTTTCTGTCCTTTGCTTCTTTTTGTCCTGGGACTGTCGATTCACGTTGGAGTCAGGGCTGGAACACGTATCACTGGTCGATGATGTTGATGACTGTTCGTTTTGTTCTGCCTGGAAAATACTTAGTGAGTGTGCTCGTCATGTCATTATCTGCAGGCAAGTGTCCTCAGCATATCCACAACACGACACAGAGTCATACTTTTGATGATTTAAAAAAAAAATGAACCAAGTTGCTAAACTATGCAGCACGTAAGTTCCGACAGGAAAATTCACCACATAAGCACTGCATTCCGCTGGCCATCTGAGAAACATTCGCTCACATGTACCGCGACATCACACACTAGGATGGCTAAGTCCACGATGTCGTTTGACCGCTCACAATAAAGTCCGTATTTCACCGTAAATTCCAGGTATCGCTGAAAGAAATAATTACAAATATTTCTATTTCAAAAGAAAACAGAGCGATCTTCCATACTAAGATTTCGACCACAGAAACTAAGGGGAAAAAACTAAGTCCTATAGAATCAGAAATCTTTCGAGCTCTCTCAAAACACGTCTGCACTCGACGTGAGCGATCGTCAGAGTCCATCTGTTTTTTAAATCTTGTTCAATATCTTTTATTCTTGTTTTCTAATTTTTTTCTTGCTTACCATTCTGTCTTTTCTTATACGTTACATATGAAATTGTTCTTCCTCGTACAGTTCATGAGTTCATTGCAGACCGTATTCAATACAATGTCCATATATTGAGAGACCGAAAGGTGGTGTACTTACAAGAATGGTGTAATCATAATATCTTCCTTGTGAAACAATTGATAAATACGGATGGTACCTTCATGACGACAATCGATTTTTTTTTTTTTATTATTAGTTTTGCCAATGTTAGACCAAACTTTTTAATATATGAAGGCGTTTTGCACTGCGAGCATAATGTCAAAAGTTAAACATAGTTTTGGCTAATCGGTATAAAACCTTAGAGAATAAAACTTGGTCACGTATTAAGAAAGGTAGTAAATTCATACGGAATTATGCTGACTGAAAATGGAATCACACCATCTGCTGTTTTCAGTTGAAATAATTGGTTTGAGAGGATCTAAAATGGAAAGACATTTTCTCTCATTGTTATAGAATAGCTAGTGATGTGCAATTGAGATGGTTTCAATTCAGACTGCTATATAAATTACTTCCAACCCAGAGTTCCTGCGCCGTTTAGTAAAGTCTCTGCATGTATTTTTTGTGGGGCAAGAAGAGCAGACAATTTCTCATATGCTCTTTGACTGTCATATTACACACCAATTTTGGATGAATTTTCAGCAGTTGCTGACTCGGAAATGTTCACATTGTCCTGCTTTTGTGATTGACAAGGAACTTGTATCGTTTGGTGTAAAGCAGAATATACGGACAGACATTTTTTTTATTTCATCATTTTATTTGCGAAATCTTACATCTACAAATGTAAATTGCTAAATGCACAACCGTATGTGCAAACCTTTGTTACATTATTAAGAGACAGACATTACTTAGAACGTTACATAGCAACTATAAATGGAACTTGTGCACAACTTGAACAAGCTTGGCTTTTGTACAATTCGATTCTCGATTAGTTTGAACGTTAGAATTCAAAATAGAGCACATGTATTTCATCTGTAAACTACCACATTCATCAAGATATACTTCAATTGCATGTTTTTGAAAATGGTTGAATATATTTGTATATAATCACGTTTGATTTGTGTTTGATATAAAAATGCTAATGGACCTCACCCTATCCCTTACCCTTGCCCCCAACTACCCCCATCTCCCTCCCCCCAAGGCCCCTGGTCCCACTTTTGCTTTGTGTACAAGGACGTTTGGTTGTTCGATTGCCTTTTTGTTGTGTTTTTTTTTCTTTTGTAATCAATTGTTATGTAATTCGTTTGTAAAGTATGTGTTTGGAAAATGATTTGATATTTAAAAGGTTCATTCAAAAAAAAAAAAGATTTCAGGAGACTGACGGCGTGCTTCTGTTCTTGGATGACGTCACCATGGAAAGTCACGAAGCCTTACTGCCCACAACAGTAAGCCATCTGCCATGAGATGCCCTGTGGACCTTTCTGCCCACAGCAGAAAACCATCTGCCATAAGATGCCCTGTGGACCTTACTGCCCACAGCAGAAAGCCATCTGCCATGAGATGTCCTGTGGACCTGCGCGTGTATGTGTGTGTGTCTGTGTGTGTGCGTGCGTGTGTGTGTGCGTGTGTGTGTGTGTGCGTGTGTCAGTGTGTATATGTGGTAGGTGTGTGTGTGTGCGTGTGTGTGTGTGTGTGTGTGTGTGTGTGTGTGTGTGTGTGTGTGTGTGTGTGTGTGTGTGTGTGTGTGTGTGTGTGTGTGTGTGTGTGTGTGTGTGTGTGTGTGTGTGTGTGTGTGTGTGTGTGTGTGTGTGTGTGTGTGTGTGTGTGTGTGTGTGTGTGTGTGTGTGTGTTCGTGTGTGTCAGTGTGTATACGTGGAGTGTGTGTGTGTGTGTGTGTGTGTGTGTGTGTGTGTGTGTGTGTGTGTGTGCGTGTGTGTGTGTGTGTGTGTCTGTGTGTCTGTGTGTGTGTGCATGTGTGTGTGCGTGCGTGCGTGCGTGTGTGTGTGTGTGTGTGTGTGTGTGTGTGTGTGTGTGTGTGTGTGTGTGTGTGTGTGTGTTTGCTATCTGATAGATGTACTGATTTATCTGTTTAATTCGTGATGTTTAACGGACGATCCATTGGTGGTATGCCATGAAAACAACACACTGAGGTAGGTCACAGATTCTTGAGCACCCCAGTGTGGTCACTATTGGTTTCTGAAGGCCGGGGTGTACCGGTGAGCACCCCAGTGTGGTCACCATTGGTTTCTGATGGCTGGGGTGTACCGGTGAGCACCACAGTGTGGTCACCATTGGTTTCTGAAGGCCGGGGTGTACCGGTGAGCACCCCAGTGTGGTCACCATTGGTTTCTGATGGCCGGGGTGTACCGGTAAGCACCCCAGTGTGGTCACCATTGGTTTCTGATGGCCGGGGTGTACCGGTGAGCACCTCATGGCCGGGGTGTGGTCACCATTGGTTTCTGATGGCCGGGGTGTACCGGTGAGCACCTCAGTGTGGCCACCATTGGTCTCTGATTCTGATGGCCGGAGGTGGTGCCAGTGCCGGTGAGTACCCCAGTATGGTCACCATTGGTCTCTGATGACCGGGGTGTGCCGGTGAGTACCCCAGTGTGGCCACCATTGGTCTCTGATGACCGGGGTGTGCCAGTGAGTACCCCAGTGTGGTGGTCACCATTGGTCTCACTGTCTCTGATGACCGGGGTGTGCCGGTGAGTACCCCAGTATGGTCACCATTGGTCTCTGATGCACCCCAGGGGTGTGCCGCCGGTGAGCACCCCAGTGTGTGGCCACCATTGGTTTCTGAAGGCCGGGGTGTACCGATGTTCATGGAGGGTAGAATGAGGTGGCTGTCTAGTGAACGATCCGCAGCAGAAACGCGTGGTTGCGTGGGGTGATGGTAGTGGTGGTAGATGGAACGCGCGGTTGTGACTGTCGTGTGTTCCACATGCTGGGGTGGAAAGATGATGGGGGGGGGGGGGGGGGGGGGGGGGGGGGGGGGGGGGAGGTGGTGGGGAGAGGGGGGGGGGGGGGGGGGGGGGAAGAGGGGTGACACGTCTGTTCGTTAACTGATCGGCCGAACAGTGTGCTTGTCTTCATCCCCCCCCCCCCCCCCCCCCCCCCCTCCCCTTTAAAAAAAAAATCTTCTTCCACTACTATCTTTAATGACATACTATCTGTTTTAGTTATTCTCTTTATTATTATCATTATCGTCATTATAATTATAATCATCATTATTACTATTATTATTGTTGTTAGGCCTACTTTTATCATCATCATCATCATCATCATCATCATCATCATCATCATCATTAGTAGTAGTAGTTTAGCCACATTACCCATTTTCTCACATATGACATACATTCATATAGAGGATTTGGATTTCAATTAAACATCTTCTCGGTTCATGAAATCAATGGACAGGGGAATAAAACTTTGTTTAAATCTGACACTTCTGCATTTAACCGATCGATATCTTCGTCCTGACTGAAGAAGGTCATACTGATTTGCAAGAACGTGGGTCTGGTCACACGTAATCTTCTTCGCTTTACAAACAACACGGCACCTGTATAGCTCACTCAGACTTTTTTGTCTCTCACCAACGATTTTTCCTCCCACGTTCACCACTTTCTCAAGCACATTTCTGCTCTTCACAGTCAACCCACCATACCAACACATAAATGAGAAAGTTAGAACAGATTCCAAGAAGCATGAATAAAATGTCCGAAGAATGTCAGTATTCACATGAAATGATCGCAGCTTGCGAAGACAATATAATCTGGTTTGACATTTTTTTGTGGACATACTCAACATGGGATTTAAAATTCAGCTTATTATCTATAAAAGTTCCTAAATATTTGTATGATTCAACACGTTCTACTTCAGCACCTTTGATAAAAAGTGGTGGTACAGCTTTTGGATTCTTTCTAAAATCAATCAACATTTCTTTCGTTTTTGTTACATTCAGATCAAGATAGTTATGATCGCACCAGTCAACAAATCTTTGAACCTCCTTGAAGTAAACGGAATCAGAGTTGGAAAGATCCACAAGTGCTGAGTCATCTGAATATTTAATGTACAAAGTTGAATCACTTCCTGAACAATCATTTGTGTACAGAGTAAAAAAGCACTGGTGATAAAACAGTACCCTGGGGTGCGCCAGTTGAATTTGATATCGAACAGACTGTGTCCTCTGTGTAAGAAAATCAATTATCCAAAGAATGAGCTTGTTACCACCCACATTTATTAATGAGTTTCTTTGCCATCAGATGTGGTTGTATGGTGTTGAATGCTGATGAGAAATCAATAAAGAGAATGCGTACAAAGGAGGCAGGTTTTTCGAGGTGTGAAAAAGCATGATGGAGAAGTGTGAGTGTGGCATCATCTGTTGATCTGTTCTGTTGGTATGCGAACTGAAACGGGTCTTGGTACTGTGTAGTATCTTTTTAAAACATAACATAAAATTATTATCATCGTTGTTGTTGCCGTTGCCGTTATTATTAATCATTATCATTACTATTACTATTATCATCATTGTCATCAATTTTATTATCATTATTATTATCATTATTATTATTATTACTATTATTATTGTCGTCGTTGTTGTTATTATTATAGGTATTATCATTATTTTTGTTTGTTATTGATCAGTAATGACCATGTCATCTTCTGAAAAGCCATTCACCACAAATAATCACACACACACACACACACACACACACACACACACACACACACACACACACACACACATGTATGCCCATATATGCAGGCATACAGACATTACACGTTCGGGCACCTGCGTGCAGGCGGAAACATATCTGCACAAGCTCACATCTCACACATGCACAATCACATACTGACTGCACACACTGGCTCCCCATCCCCCGTACACATACACACACACGCGCGCGCGCGCACACGCGTGTTTTCGTGCGCGCGCCTTCCCATCCACTCACTCACGCACTCACACACTCATATGCACACATGCACACACATATATGTACGTGCACATAGACGCAAACGTAAACGACTGTAATAATAGCACAAAAAATTTTAGGTGAATACCCGAGGTGTGAACAGTACATTGAGCTAATGCACAGGTCAGACGTTTGCTAAATCGCATCCATGGGACCCTCATCTTAAATCCTGTCATCTAAGTTATTAATTCATCCTTCAGCTGTACACTCTGCACACTGAAGCTTAGCAGATGTGGTGTGGCGTACATGGGCTAGTCCACGCACGACGACACCTCCTTTACAAAACTGAACCGAAGGACATGGAGACAGTCTGCCTCCAAAGGGAGACAGCCACTTTTGATGGAAGGACTGAACACAGCTTTCCAAGTAAGAGGACTGCCAACAGTCTCCTTCCAAATTGTGAGTCAAGATACGTTCATTACCAAGCTGACAAAGGTAACTGGGATGGATCCATCATGTTACACATGCTACACAAAACTTCACACGTACGAATGCCTGACACCTGTCCTATCAGGCATCTCCAGTGTGAGCGGCGGAATGCAAGCTGTTCACGGGGTGGTCCAGATGAGGCATTCCAATGACAGGCTCAAGGCCTTGTTTCAGAGCTTAGGCACTGATCCGGACGCTTGGGAGGCAGTAGCGTTGACCTGGCGCGTCAGCGAACCTGCTGCCTCTTAGGAGCATTGCAGGGCAGACGACGTCCCACGGGAAGGTGAGCGTGTCAATGTCCAAGCCTCCTGTGCCACGTCTTCAGCGCCCATAGCCCAACGACACAACTTCCGTGGCCACCTTAGTCGGTTCTTCCTCCCCAGTCCTCTTCCACAGGAACGTCATCAACTGTACGCAGCCTCCTCGTGCTTTGATGTGTTTATCTGAGAAAAGAGTATGTCGACGGAAAACATAAATCACTTATGCAAGCTTTTGAATTTAAATTTCATCAAGGTGTCACTGCGTGCGGACTAGTCTGTCTACGCTATACCACATCCAATAAGTTTTGAGATCACACTGCATGATTTAATCACTCCCTACTGGCCAATTTGAAATTCAACACATTCCATTGTATTCTGGGCGCTTGTATACATTTTTCTAAAAATCATTAACGAATTACACTACAACAAAAAAACACTTGAAATTTGGATACATGATTGTTGTGTGATTGAACAGGGTCAGTACAAAGTTTCAAAGCTGTAGCATATACCATGCTCTTTCGTAGCCGGATGAAGAAGAGGTCATTTTTCGTAATTCAGCAGAGTGTAAAAAATAGCTACTTGCTAGTTTCTTTACTAAGCGAATGAACTAAGCAATGAAATATGAGTAGTTTGTCATTCAGCATTCTTCATGAGACTGGGTAGTTGTTTTGTATTGGAGAAAAAAAAAATCATGAAAAATAATGACTACAAACACACTCTTGAATTTTGACACATAATAGGTATGTATCTGTATAAACAAAGTGCATAATTTCAAAGATCTTGCATATTCAGTACTCTGTCAGTCACAGGAAGAAGATGGGGTATCTTTCATGATGAGGTTAGTTGGAAATATAAAAACAGGTGTGAACCTATGCTTCTCTTGAAAAACAGGCTTTTTTCATACAAATCTCATTTAGAATGCTGGCAGTATGTACACAATGAAGTTTCTACAGCATCAAAGATGAACAAACACCAATCATACACTGTTGGCCATGAGCTGGTCACTGCGGTCCACTCCTGGCATGTTGACTATGAAGTCCTGGACAGCTTTGGGCTTACCTTCCTGCCTGTCTTTGTGTTGACCTCCTCCATTACAGCTGGATCCATTTTGGTAGTGATCAAATCAGACAATCAACAGGATCATAATGTCAGTCTCAATAAGCAACAGCGTCATGATCAAAATCTCAAACTTTGCTCAGTCTTCTTGTCAATAAAACAAATTGTCAAGTTCAGCATGTTTGTCCATATGTACATAAACAGAGTTGAAAAAGAAACACACACACACACACACACACACACACACACACACACACACACACATATATATATATATATATATATATATATATATATATATATCTGTTAAAATAGTATGGTAAAAGAAAGTTTTAAGTCTTTTACCATACTATTTTAACAGATGTTGCTCCCCAGGGGTTGAGCACTTTAAAAATTTATTAGGCGTTTTAGTACTATTCTTGATATATATATATATATATATATATATATATATATATATATATGTACACACACACACACACACACACACACACACACACAGAGAGAGAGAGAGAGAGAGAGAGAGAGAGAGAGAGAGAGAGAGAGAGAGAGAGAGACTGATAAAGTAAATGATAATGACTAAATACCTTGGTGTAAAGCGTGGACCTGATCTGGTGGGGAAAAAAAAAGCCAAGGGGGCGTGGTCAGTCACGCCTTGCAACTTCTGTCCATGTGTTTGCTGGCCTGTGTATGGAGGCATTGATGGGGAAAAGGAAATTCTCCATGCCAGTCTCTCGTCATGAACGGAGAAAATCTTACCCACTCAGGTCTGTTGGTGGTTTATTTGCATATGCATCGCCTAGAACTACGCCACCCCC
Organism: Conus betulinus; assembly: GCA_016801955.1. Classification (NCBI taxonomy): domain Eukaryota; kingdom Metazoa; phylum Mollusca; class Gastropoda; order Neogastropoda; family Conidae; genus Conus; species Conus betulinus. The sequence continues at coordinate 202,956 of JADBJO010003213.1, forward strand.
ATTACCTGACTCCACCCACTCCTCTCTCTGAATGTTGCCATGTTCACTTTCCAGTCCAGTTTCACGCTCTTCAGACAGGCTAAATACGCTGTCATCATCGTGTTCAATATCTTCAAGGTCTGATCCTTCAGTCTGAACAAGTTCAACAGCTTCACGTACGCTGGAAAACATATTCCCTGTCTGTTCTCTCACACACTAGTCGAAGGCTGAGACGCCATTGTGATCTCACTTCAAAACACAGAACTGGGCTGGTATAAAAATAGCTCAGTGGTCAGAGAATACATCACGGCGTGGCCCGCGCCGCGGTGAAAGCTTGCTCTATGCTAATGAGCCTATCACATAGCCTGCTTCGGTTACCATGACTGATTCACGTTCGCTCAAAATATATGCTAATACGCGATCGGTTATAGCGGATGTCAGAGAGAAAGCGTTGTGCGCGGGACGTCCCCTATAGCGGACGCCAGAGTGGAGCGAATTAAAGCTGATCAATAAACGAACCCATGAGTGAGATGAGAGAATTTAAGAAGAGGATCTCGATGCTACAACCTAGCAGATGTCTGATATACACGCTGGTCAGATCTTAGGTTACCTACCTAACACTGGCTGTGCCATCATTATCATCGGATGCTTGTGTGGTGAGTGTGTGTGTGTGTGTGTGTGTGTGTGTGGAGAGAGAGAGAGAGAGAGAGAGAGAGAGAGAGAGAGAGCATGAGCCCATTTGCGTGTGCCAGTGCATGCGGTGTGTGTGTGTGTGTGTGTGTGGGTGGGTGTGTGTGTTGTGTATGCGCGCGCATACCATGGGCATAGACGCGGAGGGCACACCAAAACTGAAGTCACCACGACAGCAGTTCACGAAGGGCCACAGAACTTGAGACTTTTTTTTCAGTGCTGATGGATGAGAATGAGGATGATGACGGTAATGACGCGGATTTCCATTCCGGTCTGAGACCACATGACAGGACCGTGCTCCACGCTTACTTTCATAATAATCATATCCCGGCGTCAACCACATCCGAGAGATACCGACACCTGCAATGTTGGTCAGGGAATTTGAGCAACACTCTCAGAGACGCATCCATTAAGTCGATGAAACTCGACTGTGTGGTCCCAGTCGTCCAAACTTGAGCCCATTAACCCCAGGTCCGACCAGCCGCCATGGCGAAGTGGTTAGCGTCGTGGACTCCCAGCTGGGAGATCGTGGGTTCGATTTCCATCAGAGCCATGTGGGAGTTTTCTGCCGTGACTGGCTCCTGCACAGAGTTGAGTTTGCTACGGGATCAGTTGGGAAGACTGGGACTACACAGTTGAGTTTTGTCCATTTAATGGGATGCATCTCTGAGAGTGGTGCTCAAATTACCTGACCAACACTGTATCTTTCGGACCTGGTTGTATGGCACTATCTGAGGACAAATTTGAAAAGAAAAGGTATCTTTGAGTCCTTGAGGTCCTGGTTAATGTTCCGAATTAAAAGATGTATGCGTGAGTATGCGACACGATAGTACAGTATTCTCATATGTAAATAATGTATAAATTTAGTTATCAATTGAAAAAGGGGGACTCTCTTCCCTTTGGCTGACTGGTTGTGTGTTAGCGTTGCGTGAGCCTGAGTTTGAAATGATGTTCTTGGTCACAGTCGACTAAGACCGATGAAATAAAACACAAACACTAACACGCCAGGCGTAGCAGAACAGATATCTGTGCGCACACATAGTAGTTTATTGATTTCAATACCCAGCTATAACTATAAACATATATATCTGTATGCCTGATCACACACACACACACACACACACACACACACACACACACACACACACACACACACACACATTGTAACAGTCTACCTGCGTGTGGCTGTCGGAGGGGGAGGGGGGGGGGGGGGTTAATTGATGGCGTTCAAAAAATCATCAGTGGAAAAAAGAGGAGACGGACTAGCAGACAGACATACAGACATGAAAACAGACATACAGACATGCAAACACACATATAGACATGCAAACAAATAGACAAATACACATATAGACATGCCACCAGACATACAGGCATACAAACAGATATACAGTCATGTAAACAGACATATAGACACGCAAACAGATGTACAGAACAGGCAAACAGACACACAGACATGCATGCAAATAGACATACAGACATACAAGCAGATATCTTGACAGTCAAACAGACACACAAACATGCAGACATGCATGCAAACAGACGTACAGGTATAGTGGGCTTGTTAAGGAAATGTTGACTTCAAGTCATGATGCAAAGATCCCCTTTGGCAAGTATGCTCTCCAAGGCTTTAGAAAAAAGAATTATCCAAAGACACACGCTGTATCTTAAATTCAAGATGGCCGACGGTGGCCATCTTGAATAATATGGTCGATGCCTAATTTTGAAAGTGTTTGTCACAATAACTAATTCGATACATGCTTTCTGGGTAATTTCAGGTCGCTGAAATTATTTCTGGTATCACATTTACTTTTAGAAAATGTTTCAACAAAATAATAAATTAGTACAATGGGAACAGAAGCAATTTGATAATAATCAGAAGGTCTAATTACATCTTTCAGATTGAACCTATTTTTTCAATAACTAAGTTAATTAGATAAGAAGACTTCAAATGTTTGGTTGCATAGACAAGCTTTCCATTATACTAAGGTCGGGTCAGGTAAATTAAAAACAAAGAGATATTGAAACCACATCAGTCACCCAACCCACAACCTTCTAACACTCAGTTAACGCACTGCCAGTCGTGGCTAGTAAGTTATCAAAAACACTGTGAGCAAAGTCTGTCTGATTTGGGACCAAAATGTCTTCCAACCTCGCGTTCTCTCGACACCATACTCCAAGAAGGTTACGTTTGGTTGGAAAAAGTGAGAAGCAGTCTCTCAAAACAGACCCTACAAGCTGGGAATGGATTTCTTGGGCAGCATACTATGCCAGCATTACCAACCCCCCCCCCCCCCCTTGCTTCTCCAAGCAAGTCATGCATGCTGCCTTTGTTTACTGTGTCTCCTAACAACCCTGCAAAGGTTTGGTATGGCATGAAGATAATTCTTCAGGCCATACAACACATCAATCCGGGTCAGACACCAGTCATGGAAGCTGATCAACCCCTGTTCACACTGGCCAAAAAACTTCAATGGAAGTATCCTCACACTGAGCATGGTGAAGACGCCTTTCTGGTGACCCTGGAGGCTATGCACACACAGAGAAGATGCTTTGGGTTGTACCTGGCGACTGGCTGGACGGTAGTGGGTGGGTTACAGTACTTACTAATAGTCGTGTCTCAACAAACGGCAAAGCTGATTCCTTCATCGGTGTCCACCACATCTGCAGAACTAGGTACATGCCCCAAGTGTCAGTAGCCGCTCTGTATCAGCTCATGAAAAAGGGATTTGACCATTACGTTGATAAAGCGACAATGAAGCTGATGATGGCTTCAACACTCTGCCATTTGACGAATGGCTAAAGCAGTTATGTAACGCGCAACCACAAGCAGATTACTGGTTCAAGTCCATGGAATTGGATCTTCTCATTCTCCAGTTTTGTAAAGTCTTGTGGCACTGATGACTTCTCTCTCTACATGGAGACCCTTGATTCTCTCATGCCGTGGGTTGTCTCTCTGGATCATACTCACTATACTCGGAACTGGCCCATCCATCTGCGTCACATGGCAACACTTGAAAAGCGACACCCTACGCTATATGAAGAGTTCAAACAGGGTCACTTAATGGGACAGAAGACAAGATGATGAGCATTCTCGCACATACCGCGTGACCAGATGCATGAGCAACTGATAGATTGGCTGAAGAATCATGCTGGCGTCACGCACAGTTCGCCGGGAACAAGTTGTTTGCCCAGAGATGGCTCGTCTTGTCAGAGAATTTGAGGGGACAAAGAAGTCATATGAACTGATGCATCATGAACAATACCATAAGTTCCAATCTGACTTAAATCTGATGCAATGGCGCTGGTGGATGCATTTGAACAGCTGGAAAACCCGTTCTTAGAAGACAGTGGTGAGCTGGACCAGTCGTGGTAGAGAATGTAAGAAGGGTGAAGGCGCGCTGGATTGCAGCTATACACAGCATTTCTCGACAAACGCATAAGCTCACAGGAAGAGGTTTTCACTGCTCCAATACACAAAAGTAATCTGAAATTGTACAAAGCGTCTCTCGCTGAACCCCGCCGAAAGTTGATCTGTTATCAAGGCGCAACAAGCAAAAAAGTGACCGAGATTTTGTTGGCTGCCAATTCTGGTCGCATCATTGATGACTATGTATTCGCACACGAAAACTGCACTTACCATCCCTCACTTACTCAGAAGGGAAACATGCACCATGGAAACAAGAGTGGGATCCTGGACTGCATTACCCCTTCAGGTCTTGACAATCACAGACCAGTAACGACAGCCTGTGAACTGGACGGGGCTGTGCTCGTTCAAATGCTTCGTCCTCAACGTGCGGAGACTATTGGTGAATATTTCACTGGTGAGCTGGTGGTGCCATACATCCTCTCCTGGTTTGAAGGGAATGACCGTATCGACATTGTCTGGGATGTTTACTCCAAGACAAGCTTGAAGTCAGGAACTCGGGAACAAAGAGGCAGTGGAGCACGGAGGCAGGTCACTTTCTCAACCAGACTTCCTGGAAACTGGGCTGCCTTCCTTCATGTAGATCAGAACAAGCAGGAGTCGAGTCGAGTTGTTTGTGGAGATCAGCAAGAATCTGAAGCTCATAACACTTCCACAGGGCAAGCAGCTCTTCACCACAATTCTTGTTGATTGTGCGAGCTCACCAGCAGGAGCTGATGTTGACACAGGAGGAAGCTGATACATTTTTTCTCCACGTGGCTGCTGCTGCCTCTGCCGGTCATCGTCGAGTAATTTTTGCGAACCGTGGACAGTGATGTTGTTGTGCTGGGTGTCTCAGCATTTCTTGTCTTTGGATAAAAGATCGATGAACTCTGGATAGCGTTTGGTATGCGACGTAGTTACCAGTACATTCCAATACATGTCATTGCCCGTGAACTTGGACCATCCAAAGCAAAGGCACTGCCAGCATTTCATGCATTAACTGGATGCGACACGACCTCTGCATTCTTTGGCAAAGGCAAGAAGACGGCATGGTCAGTGTGGCAGTCTCTCCCGGAACTCACTTTGCCTCTACAGCTTCTCTCGTGCCCTAACCCTAGCATAGAGATGGTTACAACTCACACAGCAATGCTTGAGAGATTCACCACGCAGCTGTATGGTGTTTATGATGATGACTCCACAAGCGTAGATGCCGCCAGACTTCACCTTTTTTGCACAAAGGGAAAGACTTTGAGCATATGCCACCAAGCAGAGATGCTCTTCATCAACACCTCCTCAGAGTAGCTTATCAGAGTGGACATGTGGGGAGTATATGCTGAACAAAGCTCCAGCCCCGGTCAATCCAACTGAATGGGGATGGCAACAAGAATCTCCCGATTCTGTGCCAACACCAGTTTACATCACACTTCCTCTCATTTCACGAAACTTGCCAGAACTTGTCAGTTGCAAGGATCGCAAGGCTCCTTGCAAGTGCAGCATGCATGGACAGCCCAGTATGATCCTCTGTACATGTATGTGCACCCAAGGCAACGCCAGGAGCGAAACAGACAAATGATGAATCCGATTAGTTCAAATGGAACAAAGGTAGGCAATGAATGTGAACTTCAATGTTATTAGACACCTGTTACTTGTAGTTAAGGTTTACATGAAAGACTTTTTGACTGATTTGAAGTTGTGCTGTCATGCCTGAATCAGAATATACATATGTGGGAAACAGGTTCAATAAGTCTTCCACATGAGTATCTGATGAACATTTCACTTTGTGCATTCATTTTCAAAGTTTGACCTTGTAAATGCAATGTAAATGTTATATTGATAAAAACAATGTATTCAGTGACCTCAAAATATAAAGAAAACATGTGTTGCATTAATTTCTATGACAAAAAGTTTCTGGGCTATGATTTGACCACAATACTCAATATGGCCGACGGCGGCCATCTTGGATTTTGAGATACAGCTTGTGTCTTTGGATAAATCTGTTTCAAAAGCATTGAGGAGCTTCTATGCCAAAGGGGACCATTGCTTCATGACTTGAAGTCAACACCCAATTTTGTGCTTTTAAACAAGCCTACTAGTATGCAAACAGAGGTACAACATGCAAACAGACACACAGCCAGGCAGACAGATAGACAGGCAGTGGCTGGTGGTGTGACTAGGACTATTGACGTGGGCTAGCCGTGGGGGCATAGGGCGGCAGTCTGTAGATGGGGCGTATGGGCAGGCGGTGTCCAGGGGGGGTGTTCAGTGTCTGGAACCCTTGGTTGACCCCATAGGCCTGCAGGTGGTAGAGGTAGAACTCTAGGCGCTGCATCTTGGCCGGGTAGATGTAATGGAACGTGATGGCGTAATCACTGACGCTGCTCAGGCCCTGTCAACAAAGTGATAGCGTAGTCACTGACGCTATTTAAACCCTGTCAACAAAGTGGTGACGTAGAAACTGACGCTATTTAGACCCTGTCAACAAAGTGATGGTGTAGTCACTGACGCTATTTAGACCCTGTCAACAAATTGATGACGTAGTCACTGACGCTACTTGGACTCTGTCAACAAAGTGATGACGTAGTCACTGACACTATTTAGACCCTGTCAACAAATTGATGACGTCACGACGGAGGGGGACCTTGAGGTGGCGCACCAGACTGGTCCAGTCGTGTCGGGGAGAAAGAGACCCATCATTGTGCGCTTTATGTCAAGAAAATTAAAAGACAGTGTCCTTGCAAACAGGAAAAAACTCAAAAATAAGGGTGTTTCTGTAGATGAAGATCTTACACCTGCCAACTACAAAATGTCAAGGAAGGCCTACAGACACTCATACACACCCTTGCCACCTGGTCCTCGCAAGGAAAAGTGTTTGCTAGCTTAAAAACAATAAAACTGTAAGGCTGAAATATGGGGACAACATTGACGAGATTTTCCGCAAGGAAATGCCTGTTGGACTTTGATATGTGGATGCAGTGTTTGAGATAAGTATTCTTTTTACTGTTTGTTTTTTTGTATTATTTGTTTGTATTATTCCTTTCCGTCATTACTTGGGAGGAGGTCATGTAAAAATAATTTATTCTGCCGAAAATGTTCACTTTTTTGTTACTTTTACTGTGGTCATATAGTTTGCATGCTGATTTTCGCGAAATCACAGAGACAATGCTGTTTTTTGTGAGCTTAAAGTTGAAGATATGTGCCGACAATAACAGGATGCATGTTAGTATATGTACTTGTATGTGTAGGTATGTATATGTGGTATATGTGGGATGTGTGTGTTCCGTGGGATGCGCGTGTGCGCGTGCATGCGCGTGAGCGCGGGGGGGGGTGGGGGCGGGGGGGATTTACTGGAGCGCCAGCTCGCGTGTATGTTACATTTGTAGTTTATGATTGCATAGTTGTGTCTTCGTGCTCCCGTGTATGATTTGTATTGCGCTCTCTCTCTCTCTCTCTCTCTCTCTCTCTCTCTCTCTCTCTCTCTCTCTCTCGTGTGTGTGTATGTTGTTCATAAAGCTAGGGTGTGTTTGGGTGTACGTGTGATATGTTGCTATTGGTAAATATTCTGAAGATGCATATATTTTGATAACGGGTTTGTCCACAAGGTCCGAGTCATCACTCACCCTTCCGCCTCACTGTCCCGCCCTTCCCACCCCCTCCCCAATTTTGACCCCTGGAAAACGGAAGACTGTACGCTTTTTCTCATCACATGCTAATATGATTTAATTCTGTTTTGATGCTGGCAGTGTATATGCACAGCCATATTATGTGATGTTTGGGGTATGGCATGAATTCTCTGGTGTGCATTCTCAGTATGTGATAAGTTTTATGCCCCTTCCGCCCTCCCTGGTCACACCCCTCTTTTTCACTGTCTGTGCTTTCCTGCACTGTTCCACGCTTCACCCTGTTTGAGAGAACCGTGAGCTTGCGAAAAAATTTGGTCTTTTTTTTTTTTTTCTTTCTTTTTTTTTTTTTTTTTTTTTTAGGGCGTAAAGGGTTACGGTATGCGATTACTGAAGGTCAGGCGGAAGAGAGATTTGCGCTTTGGGGCCTGTTTCCTTAGAGAACTCCCTCCCCCCCCCCCCCCCCCCCCCCCCCTTTTTTTTTTTTTTTTTTTTTTTTCTCTGATTTTAATACACGGAGGCGCGCACCTCGTATTGCGGGTCTATGAAAGCTTCCTCGTTGTGTACATTGATCATTAGGATACTGTCAACAAGTGTGTCATATCTTGACATGATTATGTCAATGAGGATCCAAATCTGTAATTGTCATTGTTCATAGATCATAATCGGGGATGCATGAGAAATGGTAGGAGTGAAAATCTATCATGATGGTTACTATGTTTGTGTTAACGATGGGGATGATGATAATGATTGTAGTGATGGCGGCGATGACAATTATAATTATTGCTGTTGTTGTAATTGATGCCATTATTGTGATCATTAGTGTGTGTAATTACCGTTATGGAGCTGGGAATCTTTGTATTTTTGTATAAGAAGTGCGTAGAGCTTTCCCCCCTCTATTCATTTGACTATACAGACTGATGTTGTGGTAGAAAAAAAGAGGGTTCCCGAGGAGGGGAAAGGCAATGATGACAGTGCTAACGCGGGTGGGGAGGAATGAACGGATGAACATTTCATTTATAACAACTGTGTCCGTTCCTTACTGTCATGCCTTTTCCCTACAGGTGTCGCTAGGTTTGTGTTTTGTATGAGCCTGGTATTGTTCGGTTTTTGATGCTTTGAAATGGCAGATAGTGTGTGTGTGTGTGTGTGTGTGTGTGTGTGTGTGTGTGTGTGTGTGTGTGTGTGTGTGTGTGCGCGTCTCTGTGTGTGTGTGTGTGTGTGTGTGTGTGTGTGTGTGTGTGTGTGTGAATGGGGGTTGCAGGATGCTGCTGCAATGGAAAATAGTATGCTGTTGAAACAGAATATCTATGTCGTCTTTTGCTTCAATGTCTTTTTTATGATCAATTCTTTGGAAGGGTTTTTTCCTCTTTGATTTTCTGTCAAGTAATTTTGTTTTACCTGGATGTACTTACAGAATCTGTGCAAAGTTCATGCAGTTGTGCATGTTTACACAACATGCATGCAATATGAATGAAGAACTGTAGACATGTATTTATGCAGTCTGAGGTATTTCATTTCATTTATTTGTTTGATTGGTAATTGGCCGGTCAGTTGGTTTTTTTTTTTTGTGTGTGTGTTTTATGTGTGTATAATTGTTTGTTGTTTTTGATTATTTTTGTGAGTATGTGGTATGTGGTATGTGAGGTGTGTGTGTGTGTGTGTGTGTGTGTGTGTGTGGGGGGGGGGGAGTATTGTTTATTGATTTGAATGTCTCTTTGCTGTTTGTGTTGTTGTTTTCTTTTTGCTTTTGCTTTTCTTCTTCTTCTTCTTCTTCTTCTTCTTCTTCTTCTTCTTCTTCTTCTCCTCCTCCTCCTCTCCTCCTCCTCTCCTCCCTCCTTCTTCTTCTTCTTCTTCTTCTTCTTCTTTCTTCTTCTTCTTCTTCTTTGTGTGTGTTGTTGTTGTCACAAAAGTGCAAAAAATTTGACTCGAAGTTGATATTATTTGCAAAGTACACTGTATACTGCCATCATATTTTTGCGACATTTTTTCATGGTCAAAATAGTACAAAATACATGTTTTGAATTATTATTTTATTTGCAGAGTGATTGCCGTGGTATAAGACTGTCGTTTATAATGATGTTTCATATACACTCATTTGAAATGTTCTTGCGGATGTCTGACATCATGTAAGATTTTTTCTCTTTTTCCTTAGAATTTGTCGTGATTTTTAGATATGTGATGTGATGTGATGTGATGTGTGTGTGTGTGTGTGTGTGTGTGTGTGTGTGTGTGTGTGTGTGTGTGTGTGTGTGTGTGTGTGTGTGTGTGTGTTTAGGTGCATGTGTAGGTAGTAAGTGTATGTGTGTGTGTGCGCGCGCGCGCGTGTGTGTGTGTGTGTGTGTGTGTGTGTGTGTGTGTGTGTGTGTGTGTGTGTGTGTGTGTGTGTGTGTGTGTGTGTGTGTGTGTGTGTGTGTGTAGTCTGAATGCTTGAATGTCTATGTGTGCGTGAGCGCTCGCGAGTGTGCGCGCAGTTTTGTATTGCATTTGTGTCTGTGTGTGTGGTGCACAATGTTATATATTGTGTGTGCGCGCGTGAATATGTTTGTGTCTGTGTGTGCGTGCGCGCACATGAGCGCATGAACATCTGTATATGCATATGCTATATTTGTGCATGTGAGTGTGTTTGCGCGCGCGCGTTTGTGTGTGTGACTGTGGGAATGTGTGTGTGTGTGTGTGTGTGTGTGTGTGTGTGTGTGTGTGTGTGTGTGTGTGTGTGTGTGTGTGTGTGTGTGTGTGTGTGTGTGTGTGTGCGTGCGCGCGCGCGCGCGCGCGCGCGCGCGCTTTATCGTAGAATAATGTTGGCCTTTTTGCAATGAAGCGAATACTTTAACAGCATGCATGGTTTGATGCGATGATGTAATAAAAATCCATGAGCGCCAACCGCACCCCGGCCCGCTCCCTCTTCCCCTTCCACTACCCTCCCTCTTTTTTTTTTTTTTTTTTTTTTTTTTTTTTTTTGTCAACAACACTCTCGCTGAGTGCCCCTTCACTTCTCTTCTAGTGTTTGTGAGCACGTGTTCAGATGCGTATTGAAAGACAGGTGTTATATTTTCCTTCCGTTCTTTTTGCCCGGAACGGATCCACCGAATAACTTAATTTGTTGTATTTCTTTTACGATTTTCCATGTAATGTCTATTGTGTATGTCTTGTTTTTAGTTGACAAATTTTGTGTCTTCTCAACTTTTTTTGTTTTCGGGATTGCCTGTTGCCGATCTCACAGTGTGCCGTTGAGTATGGGTTGTACAAAAAAGAAATCATGCTCTGAATATGGTAAAAGATTTCTGCTGCGGAGCAGCTGCTGTTTCGGGTTTAACCTTTTACATTCTAATTCTTATGTGTATTTTGCTTCAACTTTGCTTGTCAGAATGGCGATGTGTCAAAATGTTGGCGTGTTAGATATGAACGGTTTGTCTTAGTATGAGCTGTAAAATTACCATTGCATCTATGAACTGTCAGGGTTTGGCCAATCCACAAAAACGAAGAGATGTGTTCAACTATTTGAGAGAAAAGTCATACTCTATATACTTGTTACAGGATACCCATTTTAGACCAAAAATTAGAAAATTATATTCGTGCAGAATGGGGTTATACATTTTTTTTGCGTCTAATAATTCACATTCTCGCGGGGGGGCTATTTTGTTCAATAATAATTTTGAATTTCATTTATACAGACACAACAGGTAACTTTTTTTTGCATCAGTAAAAATGATGGACAAAGAATGTCTTATTGGCAGTGTTTACGGACCTAATCGTGATGAGCCAGAGTTTTATGAGGAGTTGGAAGATCATATCCGAAAAGTCGGAGCTGAAAATGTCATAATTGGAGGCGATTGGAATTTAGTTCGCAACTACTCTTTAGATTGCTGTAACTATAAACATAATAATAATCCTAAAGCGCAAGAGCAAGTAGAAAACATGGTGGATAGTTTAGACTTAACTGACATCTGGCGTGATTTAAATCCGGAATTACGTAGATATACCTGGAGGAGAACAAATCCGTGTCAACAGAGTCGTTTAGATTTTCTTTCTTATTTCAGACTGGCTTTGCAATTACGTTATAGACGCTGATATCTTACCAGGTTATCGAAATGACCACTTCTTAATTACAGTAACTTTAGAACAAGTAGAGAGATAAAGAGAAATTTATTATGGAAATCAATTCTTCTCTATTAAGAGACACTAATTATATAAAAGAAGTAAACCAGGTAATCCAAATGGTTACCGAGGAATATGCAGCACTTCCCTATTGTCGTTGTGGGTTGGCCCAAATTCCTAAATCAGAAATTCACTTTGTTATATCTGATCAACTTTTTCTAGACACATTGCTTATGAAGATTAGAGGTAAAACCATTTCATATGCAACGATGAAGAAACGGAAAGATGCAGAAAAAAAAGAAAGACCTTGAAAGTAATATTCAATTACTCGAGAGAGGAAAGTAGCGTTATCAGAACAAGAAAGGTTTGAGCTTGAAAAATGCAGACAAGATTTAGTTAGTCTGAGGGAAAAGAAAATGGAGGGTGTGGTGTGCTGTTGCGTTCTAGGGCGAGATGGGTCGCAGAAGGGGAAAAGATAACAAAATATTTTTGTGGACTTGAAAAACGTAATTACGTTAATAAGAATATAATCAAACTTACGCGTGATGACGGGTACTACTTTAAATGATAACGATGAAATTGCTCAGGAAGTTAAATTTTTACAGAAAATTATATTCTAAAAAAGGTGTAGAGCCCTGTGAAATAATTGATTTAGTAAAAGACTTGCCAACGCTAACTGAGGGTGAGAGAACGTCTTTGGAAGGGAAAAATTACTTTAGAAGAAGCGGGTGCTGCTCTCAAAAATATGTCAAATATGAAAAGTCCTGGGAGCGATGGTTTCACAGCAGAGTTTTTCAAATTTTTTCTGGCTGCAGCTTGGTCCATACGTTGTGAGAGCGATCAATGATGGTTATGATAAAATGGAATTCTCATCAACAAAAAAAGAAGGTATTATGTATGTATCCCAAAGGGCGACAAACCTAAAGACCTGATAAAAAAAAACTGGAGACCCATCTCGCTTTTGAATGTTGTGTACAAAATAGGATCTACATGTATAGCTATCGATTAAAACATGTACTTCCTTCTATCATCAATGAGGATCAGACTGGGTTTATTCCTAACAGGTATTTGGGAGATAATATTCGTCTTATCTATGACATACTTAATTTAATGATTGTATAAAAAAAAAACAGGTTTACTTCTTTGCCTGGATTTTGAAAAAGCGTTTGACAGTGTAAGTTATGATTTTATGTTTAAGGTATTACATGCCTTCGGCTTTGGTCCAAGCTTCTGCCAATGGATACAAACATTTTATACAAAAATATTAAGTCAGCTGTGTCTGTGAATGGGAAATTGGCTGGATGGTTCCCTATTGAGAGGGGATGCCGTCAAGGTGACCCAATCTCTCCATATTTATTTGTAATGTGTGTTGAGATTTTGGCAAATATGATAAGAGAAAAAAAAAGTATAAAGGGAATTCAAGTAGCCGATAATGAAAACAAGATATCACAGTACGCAGATGATACTGAACTATTGCTAGAGGGAGATCGAATATCATTTGAGGAATCTATTTGCATTATTGACTATTTTGGAAGAGTGTCTGGCTCATACTAAACGCAAAAAAAAACAAGCGCAGTTTGGCTAGGTAGTAAACGAAATTCCCCTGTTAAGTATATGCCACATTTGAATATAAAGTGGAACCCTCCAAAATTTAAAATCTTGGGCATTTGGTTTACATGTGACTTAAAACAGTGCGAAATTATGAATCTTGAAGAAAAGTTTGCAGAAATTAGAGCACTGTATAAAACTTGGCTCAAAAGACAGATAACGCCTCTCGGCAGAGTAGCAGTGCTTAAATCTATGATGCTTTCTAAACTAACCCATCTATGGATGTTATTACCAAACCCACCGGATTATATAATTGATGAAATCCAGAACTTTATATTTAAGTTCGTTTGGGGCAAAAAAAAGAGACAGAATTAACAGGAAAAACGTCTATGAAAAGCATAGAACAGGGAGGAATCGGAATACCAAACATAAAGAAGCATATAAATGCTTTAAAAGTAACTTGGATTCGTAAAATCTTATCCAGTAAAAACAGATGGAAGAAAAAGTGCTTGTTTCGGTGTATGAAAAAGCAGAAATTATCAACAAACTAGGATCCGATCTGCCACGGAGTAATCAACTAAATAGGTTCTGGAGAGATGTACTCGACGCTTACAGAGAGACAGGCAAGATTGTTCGTGTTAAAACTGCGGAAGAATTCTGTTCAGAACCTTTGTTCTGTAATCACAACTTAAAAATTGGGGGCAGATCAACCTTTTATAAAAACTGGGTGAAAAAAATGATGTATTCTGCATACAGAATTCTGGATGAGAACAGTGAATTTTTGAGTTTCCAATCCTTTGTTGATAAATATAGTGTCAATACGGATTTTGTAACATACAATGGTTTACGTTAGTGCGGTGAAAAAGTATTCGAGAGAAACTGGACTAGAAACAAAATACTGTGAAGAAAGTAGGACAAGTAAATTATTAACTGAAATCTGTTCAGTTTCAAGAGGAGCCTGACATTACTATGGTTTATTAAATCAGGACACAACAGAACCAGGTTTTTGCAGTAAATGGAATGTAAGATTACAGAAGGAAGTTATATGGGTTAAAACTTTTCACAAAATTCGACTGATGATAAAAGACATAAAGCTAAGATGGTTTCAAATGAGAATTATTAACAGAATATTGGCAACCAATGTTATTTTGCAAAGCATGGGAATTGAAGAGTCAGAAAAATGCTCTTTTTGTGAGAGAGAAAAGGAAAACATTCAACATATATTTTGGCACTGCCAGCATGTACGAAACTTTTGGCAAGAGTTTCAAAATGTGGTTAACAGAAAATGTGAATTTATGAAACTGTTGCTTGATGAAAACATAATCCTGTTTGGTTGCGATTGTAATTTTAAATCTGATAGAACGTTTGACTTAATCCTGCTACTCGCCAAAATTTTATATTTACAAGTGTAAGTATGAAAAAAGTCTACCATCAGTTCAAATATTTATTGTGTTGTTGAAAGCCAGATATGAAATAGAAAAGTATGCTGCTCATCTTAACATGTCCCATGGAAATTTTGTAACACAATGGCGTCCATATTTGCCATTATTCCAGTGAAACACAAGTTGTGCATTGTAAACAAAGGCTATGGCAATGCCCAACAACTGTGTGTGTGTGTGTGTGTGTGTGTGTGTGCGTGCGTGCGTGCGTGCGCGCGCGCGCGCGCGCGCGCGTGTGTGTGTGTGTGTGTGTGTGTGTGTGTGTGTGTGTAAGGTTCTTTGTTTGTTTTTTGTTTTGTTTTTCGTTTTTTCGGTTAGAAAAGAAATCTTATATGTCTTATTTGTCTTCGCTAGTTAATATCTTCACAGATGTTCATAAATGTATGTACTTTAATGTGCAAAAACAACCGTTATAACTCGTTAATGATTACTCCAATCATTTTGTGGCACCAACTCGAAGATACCTTTTTTTTGCTATTTTCTTGTTCATAAATGTGATTTGATGTAATTCAACTGTAGTTAATTGTTAATGCATTAAGTCTAGGCGTTTTGTTGTATTGAATCGAATATGCATTTGTATTTGAATTCATCATCTGATTTATATGTTCTAAGTTTGGAATTAAAGCTATTAAAAAAAAAAAAATTGATGACGTAGTCACTGACGCTAATTAGACCCTGTCAACGAAGTGATGAATAGTTACTGACGCCATTTGGACCCCGTCAACAAAGTGATGACGTAGTCACTGACGCTGTTCAAACCCTGTCATCAAAGTGATGACGTAGTCACTTTATTAAGATTATGTCAACAAAGTGGTGATGTAGTCACTGACACTGTTCAAATCCTGTCAACAAAGTCGCTGACGCTATTGAGACCCTGTCAACAAAGTGATGACGTAGTCACTGACGCTGTTCAAATCCTGTCAACAAAGTAACTGACGCTATTAAGACCCTGTCAACAAAGTGATGACGTAGTCACTGAGGATGGAATGGAAGGTGGAAGAGGGGGGGATGGGGCGGGGGAGAGCGCCAGCAAGGCTGACCGGTGCCTATCGTTTGTCTTGAGTCTGCCACGACCAAAGAGCATAGGATCCCATGGAAAGAAAAGGACTGTCCAGTACTCTGGAAAGAAGTCATAGCAATAGCAAAATCATGCAACTGTGGGAAGGCTGCAGAGCTAGACAGCATCCTTGTCGGCAGAACTCTTGAAACATGGCGGAAATGCACTAAGTGACATCCTCACAGCCGTCTGCAACAGAATCTCGCATACTGGAAAATGCCCCCCCCCCCCCCCCCCCCCCCCCCCCCCCCCCGCCCTGGACCCAGTGACTAATCGTCACCCTTCCCAAGACAGGAAATCACCAGTACTACCGCACGATAAACTTGATCAGCCAGTAAAGTAATGCCCCAAATCATTCCAAACATATTGCAACCGCAAGCATCTTTGCTGCTAAATAGGCTGGATTCCACGGGGGCAGGAGTACCGTAAATAGATTTTAATCCACATATACTCTTTGTGAAAAATGAAAAACATCTTCAGCACCAGAGGGCGCTTCTTTCGTCGGGCTTAGCGCGGAATAGAGATGTAGAAATGGTGAACAGTCGTTACTTCATCACTTTCATTCACCCGCTCATAGTCTGGTCTGTGGCGCTAGGTGAAAGGTTGCAA
>JADBJO010003213.1:224401-244401 GCA_016801955.1 Conus betulinus
TAGCCTCCTCCCCCGCTGTAGTAGCCCTGGGCGGCCACCAGGCCGCCGAAGTGGTGGCCGTAGTACACCGGGTCCTCGGCCCGCTCCTCTGACAAGAAGTACAACAGGTTCTCCACGATGACGTATGTGTCGTCATCCACCTGGACACAGGCCCCGCGGGGAAAACAGTCCAACGTTGTACACGAGGCGTTACACAATAGGACAACGTCGTACACAAGGCGTTACACAACAGTCCAACGTTGTACACGAGGCGTTACACAACAGTCCAACGTTGTACACGAGGCGTTGCACAATAGTTCAACGTTGTACACGAGGCGTTACACAACAGTCCAACGTTTTACACGAGGCGTTACACGACTGCGGTAGTTTAAGTACGGTTATACTGCACATTTAATGCAAAAGGGCTGAGTGTGTACACTGACCAATGATACTGCTCAACATGCGAACAGAGTACGTTCATATCTTCACAAACATACACTCCAACGCAAACACACTCCCTGCTAGATGACACAGATCAGCCCACAAATATGTAAATCAGTCAGTCAGTCAGTCAGTCAGTCAGTAAGTAAGTAAGTAAGTAAGTAAGTAAGTAAGTAAGTAAGTAAGTAAGTAAGTGTTACGATTTTAAAAAAAATATTGGCATCCGCCTGTCTGGAGAGACAATGGTGTCGCGCCGTGAGTCAGTCAGTTGTGGAACTACAGCGCCTCCTGTGGCTGAAGACCCCTATCCTCGAGTGACAGACACTGTTCCAGTTGCTGCAGGTGAAGTCGCCATCATCAGTGTCTGTGGATGGCGACGCAATTCTTCGCCATCTGCGGCACTTCCGTTCTTCACACTGGGCCTCTCTCCTCTGCTCTGTTTGCTTGATACCGGCCTTGATGGTGGACCGTCAGCTGACCCGTCTGAAACTGCTGTTTCTAGGTCTGCTGGGTCGAGACTGCCTACCCTCAGGTCGCGCGTGCATAAATCCTTGTAGCGTAGGGCGAGCCGTCCTGTGGGTCTGGAGCCTGTAGCCAGTTCACCGTACAGCATGTCCTTTGGGATGCGATCGCTATCCATGCGGTTGATGTAGCCAAGCCAGCGCAGGCGTCTATGTGTCAGCATGGCGAACATGCTAGGCATCCCTGCCTGGGCCAGGACGTTCTTACTGAGGATGCAGTCCTGCCAAGTGATGCCCAGGAGTCTTCTGAGGCGACGCAGGTGGAAGGTGTTCAGTCTGCGTTCTTGTGGAAAGTACAGGGTCCATGCATCACTTCCGTAGAGAAGAGTGCTCAGCACGCAGGCTTGGAACATTTTCATCTTGGCGTTTGACGTTAGCATGGTAGTGTTCCAGGCTCCTCGCTAAACGGGCCATTGCTGTTGCTGCATTGCCGATCCGCAAGTTCATTTTGGCGTCCAAAGTTTGCTGAAGATTGTGGAGCTCAGGTAAGTGAAGTCGTTGACCACTTTGAGAGTGTGATAACCGATGGAAACGCGGGGGATGCTGCTGACGTCTTGGCCCATGATGTTTGTTTTCTTCAAGCTGATAGCGAGGTCATACTCAGTGCAGGCATCAGCAAAACAGGTGATGAGCCGTTGTAGCGCTTCTTCAGTGTGGGCTGTGAGGGCGGTGTTGTCTACGAAGAACATCTCTCTGATGAGGACTTTCCGCACCTTCGTCT
Source organism: Conus betulinus (assembly GCA_016801955.1). Classification (NCBI taxonomy): domain Eukaryota; kingdom Metazoa; phylum Mollusca; class Gastropoda; order Neogastropoda; family Conidae; genus Conus; species Conus betulinus. The sequence goes on from JADBJO010003213.1 coordinate 226,064, forward strand.
TTGCTCGGAGGTGGAAGAGGTTTCCGTCACTCCCAGTATGGAGGAAGATACCGTCTTCAGACTGTCGGAAGGCGTAGCGCAGCAGCAGGGAGAAGAAGACACCCTTGTTTGACACTCTTGGTTGGGAAGAGGTCCGAAGATGAACCGTCGTACTGGGACAGTGCCATTCATTTTGTCGTGAAAGGACATGATCAACTTCAGAAGCTTGGGGAAATATCCAATCCAGTGTAGTAGGGTGAAGAGGCCTGACCTACTCATCAAGTCGAACACCTTAAACAGGTCGATGAATGTGATGAAGAAGGGTCTTCTCTGCTCGCGGCATTCCTCTTATAGCTGCCTCAGGGTGTCATGTCGATCGTCGACCTCGCAGCTCTGAAGCCGCACTGTGCCTCGGCGAGTAGCTGTTGAGGGCGACACGGGCGAAGGCTTTGCCAACCATTCTGAGGAGGGATATGCCGCGATATTAATCGCAATCGCTGCGGTCCCCTTTTTCTTGTATAGCATGATGATATTTGCATCGCGCATGTCCTGGGGGTATGGCCCTTCCTCCCAACACTGCAGTAGAAGCTCATGGAGGTGATTAAGCAGAGAAGTCTCTTTGCCGGCTTTGATGACTTATGCTGGAATGCCGTCGCTAAACGGAGCTTTACCGCAGGCTAGCAAGTTGATGGCCTTGCTGAGTTCCTTAAAGGTGGGTGGGGCGTCGAGCTCCTCCTTGGCAGGCAGGGAGGTGGGGTTCTCGATGGCTATGTAGATGACTGAGGTTTCCCTGGAGTACAGCTCCTGGTAGTGCTCCGCCCATCTCTCAATCAGTTTACTGCGGTTGGTGATGATGATCTCCCCCAAAGTAGATTTCAGATTAGCGATCTTGATGACGCTAGGGCCGAACGCTTTCTTCATGCTTCCGTAAGTGGCGCGGATGTTGCTACATTCGACAGAGATCTGGATGCCCTGACATAGTACCGTAGGCGCATTTACGGGCGATCCACCTTAGCAGCAATGGCAGGTTCCATCTCCACGATTCCTGCCCCGAACCAGTCTTCATTTTTCCTCATTCTCTTCGCATAGGTGTCCAAGGCGGATTGGTAGGTGGCATGTAAGTAAGTAAGTAAGTAAGTAAGTAAGTAAGTAAGTAAGTAAGTAAGTAAGTAAGTAATCAATATATAATGAAAATAAGGAAAGAAGGAAAGACAAAGAGAGAGAGAAAAGAAACCAATGAGTGGAAGCTGACTTTCATAAACCAATCGGCGTCATGGAAGTGGTGAGTGTAGATGTAGCGAAAGCCCTGCATGGTCTTGGCCGTCAGGGTGGTCCCTGCCCTCACTGACGTTGAGACCAATGGTGGGGAAACTGGCATTGGGGGTGGAGCTGAAGAACAGCAAGTGGCGGGCACGCCGGCCCCACGTCTGACGCACCATGGGCGCTCGGTCCTGCAGCGTGTCTGGTGACGTCATCACCCAGATCAGCACCTTGACTTTCTCCGATAATTCATCTGCTACTGTCTGATCCTCTGAAAGCCAGTCAGATCATTCCTGTGGTGACTTCTGAACTGTGACTCCATACAACATGTATGTGCAGCATGCGCCATGTTTTGTGTGTGTGTGTGTGTGTGTGTGTGTGTGTGTGTGTGTGTGTGTGTGTGTGTGTGTGTGTGTGTATGTGTGTGTGTATGTACGTGCCTGCATGCCTGCGTGCGCGTGCGTGCGCTGTGTGTGTATGTAACAATGACCTGGGAAGATAGACCTATCAAATCTTTTGAATGTTATGATGTGTCTCATCTCGGAAAGTGCTATATCCTACTGTTGTACTTGTTGTTATAATTCGTAGTTGTAGTAGCAGCAGCAACAGAAGCAGCAGCAGCAATAGTACTAATAGAGGAAGTGGAAGGTAGCATCATAATAATATTTTCTAATGTTTGTAGTTCCAAGTTTGTGCGTTACCTTTTGTATTCATTACAATATACAGTTGTAAAGAATTGAAACGAATTACTTTTTGTCAAAGAAGCGAAGTATGTTAAAGAATAATGAGGGAGCAAAATAAAATTACTCAAACACGTTCCAGATTAGCTGTGTTGTGTGTCTGGAACACCGATAGTGAGATGTGGTCAAAAGAGAGGAAGAGGTGGAGGAAGATGGATTCACTATAAGCAGCAATTCAACTTCAGTTGTTCACCTATACCATTATAATGTTTACCTTGTCTATTGAACTCTCCTCTCTCTCTCTCTCTCTCTCTCTCTCTCTCTCTCTCTCTCTCTCTCTCTCTCATATAGAAGTTTAATGTAAGAATCGAGAAGACAGTACTAATCTAAATTTATGCAATGATGTCTCAGATCACAAAGAAAACATGGAAAACAAAAGAGGGTGCAAATGGAATCTGTAGGCCTAAACGCCGCTAAGACCTGAAAAACAAGGTGTCTTTTCCATTATCCAAGAGAAAGAACCGTTTACAGAAATGTGGACAAAACATGGTAACACAGAGGACAAAACATGGTAACAGAGGACAACACATGGTGACGGAGGACAAAACATAGTGACACAGGACAAAACATGATGAAACAGAGTAAAAAAAAACTTGGTAGTAAACAAACAAATTGTGACACCGAGGACAAAACATGGTGACACAGAGGACAAAACATGATGAAACAGAGGACAAAACATGGTGACACGGAGGACCAAACATACTGAGAGAGGACAAATCATGATGAAACAGGACAAAACATTGTGACACATAGGACAAAACATGTTGAAAGAGAAGACAAAACATGGTGACACAGAGGACAAAACATGATGAAACAGAGGACAAAACATGATGACACACAGGACAAAACATGATGAAACAGAGGACAAAACATGGGTGACACAGAGGACCAAACATACTGACAGAGGACAAAACATGATGAAACAGGACAAAACATTGTGACACATAGGACAAAACATGGTGAAAGAGAAGAAAAACATGGTGACACACAGGACAAAACATAAAGAAACAGAGGACAAAACATGGTTACACAGAGGTAAACATGGTGACACAGACGACAAAACATGGTGAGACATAGGACAAAAAAATAGTGAAACAGAAGACAAAACATGGTGACACAGAGAACAAAACATGGTGACACAGAGGACAAAACATGGTGACAGAGAAAAAAAAGCATAATGAAACAGAGGACAAAACATGGTGAGAGAGAGAGAACAAAACATGGTGAAACAGAGGACAAAACATGGTGACACACAGGACAAAACATGGGGAAACAGAAGACAATGCATGGTGACACAGAGGACAAAACATGGTAAACAGAGGACAAAACATGATGACACACAGGAGAAAACAAGGTGAACACGTTGAAGTAAGGGGAACAAACAGCTCTCCAACAGCAAGCAGCCTGTACAAACACTTCACTGGCCGCTTTGGAGTACTGTTGCAGGGTGTGTTGATGAACTTTTAGCCGTTGTTCATTTTCTCCTTTGTGCCCTACGCCTCTCCTGCCAGACTGTCAAATGCCTTCTTTCATAGCAGATTCAACTGTTACTGAAAGTTTTAAAGCTGTGTGTGTGTGTGTGTGTGTGTGTGTGTGTGTGTGTGTGTGTGTGTGTGTGTGTGTGCGCGCGCGCGCGCGCGCGCGCGCGTGTGTGTGTGTGTGTGTGTGTGTGTGTGTGTGTGTGTGTGTGTGTGTGTGTGTGTGATCTTTCACCAAAATGAGCTTAAGAGTATCACTTGTAATCGTTATTAACAAATGCCAGAACAAAAAAATCCTACCTGTAAGATAGTAAGTCATTAATTGATGGGTCTCCAAGAAAAGAAGTCATCAATTGATGGGTAAGTCATCAACTGATGGGCCTGTAAGGCAGTAAGTCATCAATTGATGGATCTGTAAGGCAGTAAGTCATCAATTGATAGGTCTGTAAGGCAGTAAGTCATCAATTGATGGGTCTGTAAGGTAGTAAGTCATCAATTGATGGATCTGTAAGGCAGTAAGTCATTAATTGATGGGTCTGTAAGGTAGTAATTCATCAATTGATGGGTCTGTAAGGCAGTACGTCATGAACCGATGTGTCTGTAAGACAGTAAGTCATCAATTGATGCGTCTGTAAGGCAATAAATCATCAATTGATAGGTCTGTAAGCAATAAGTCATTAATAGATGGGTCTGTAAGGTAAAAAGTCATTAATAGATGGGTCTGTAAGGTAAAAAGTCATTAATTGATGGGTCTGTAAGGCAGTAGTCATTAATTGATGGGTCTGTAAGACAGTAAGTCATCAATTGATGGGTCTGTAAGGCAGTAAGTCATGAACTTATGGGTCTGTAAGGCAGTAAGGCAATAATTGATGGGCCTGTAAGGCAGTAAGTCATTAATTGATGGGTCTGTAAGGCAGTAAGCCATTAATTGATGGGTCTGTAAGGCAATAAGTCATCATGTGATGGGTCTGTAAGGTAGTAAGTCATTAATTGATGGGTCGGTAAAGCAATAAGGCGTCAAGTGATCGGTCTGTAAGGCAGTGGGTCTGTACGATGGTAAGTCAACAATAGAGGGTTGTGAAAGGGAGTAAGTCAACAACTGGAAGGCGTGGATAAGATGGGGGTGGGTGTCAGTGAGATAGTAAGTCAACAATTGTGAGGTTCTGTCAGATAGTATGCCAGTAATTGCAGGGATTGTCAGGTAGTTGGTCGAGAATAGCAGATTGGGGAGTGCCAGTAAATTATCCAGTAAAAGCAAACGGAGAGGATCTGTTATCTAGTCAGCAACTGTTGGGGAGGGGGTGGAGGAGGAGGGGAAGGTTATCAGGTAGTATGTCAAACATTGTGAGATCTGTAGGTTAGTTAGTGAACAGTAGTGGAGACTGTAAGGTAGTAAATCAGTAATTGTGGGGCCTGTAAAGTACTAATTGTAGAGGGTTTGTAAGGTAATACATCAACAATAGTGGAGTCTATAAGGTAGTAAGTCATCAATAGTGGGGTGTGTAAGGTAGTAAGTCAACAACAGTGGGGTGTGTAAAATAGTAAGTCAACAATAGTGGGGTGTGTAAAATAGTAAGTCAATAATTGCGGGTTCTGTAAAGTACTGTCGATAATTGTAGTGGTTGTAATGTGGCAGGTCGGTACTTGGTGTACGTGTGTAAGATAGAAAGTCAATGATTGATGGGGCCTGTCATGTAGTAAGTCAATATTGTGAAGCGTGTCAACAATAGTGAGGACCTTTAGCGCAATGATTGAGGGGACTGTAAGGCAGAAAATCAAGCATTGTAAGGTATGTAAGGTAGTATATCAACAATTGTAAAGTATGTAAGGTAGTACATCAACAAATTAGGGTCTGTAGGATAGTACATCAACAATTGTAAGGTCTGTAAGGTAGTACATCAACGATCGTATGGTCTGTAAGGTAGTACATCAACAATTGTAGGGTCTGTAAGGTAGTACATCAACGATCGTAGGGTCTGAAAGGTAGTACCTCAACGATTATGGGGTCTGTAAGGTAGTACATCAACAACGGTAAGGTCTGTAAGGTAGTACATCAACAATTATAGGGTCAGTAGGATAGTACATCAATGATTGTAGGGTCTGAAAGGTAGTACATCAACAATTTTAAGATCTGTAAAGTACCATATGAACAATTGCAAGATCTGTAAAGATGTACATCAGCAATTGTAAGATCCTTAAGGTAGTACATCAACAATTGTAAGGTCTGTAAAATTGTACTTCAACCATTGTAGGGTCTGTAAGGTTGTACATCAACAATCGTAGAGAGTCAGTAAGGTCGTACATCAACAATTGTGGGTCTGATAGAGAACATCAACAATTGTAAGGTTTGTAAGGTAGTACATCAACAATTGTAAGGTCTAGAAGAGAGTACATCAACAATTGTAAGGTCTGTAAGGTAGTATATCAATAATTGTGGGGTCTGTAAGAAAGTACATCAACGACTGTAAGGTTTGTAAGGTGGTATATCAACAATTGTGGAGTTTGTAAGGTAGTACATAAAAAATTGTAGAGTAAGTAAAGTATTACATTAACAATTGTAGGTTCTGTAAGGTAGTACATCAACAATTATAAGTTCTGTAAAATTGTACATCAACAATTGTAGGGTCTGTAAGGTTGTACTTCAACAAGAGTAGGGTCTGTAAGGTAGTACATCAACAATAGCAGAGTCTGTAAGGTAGTACACCAACAATTGTAGGGTCTTGTAAGGTAGTAAATCAACAATTGTAGGATCTGTAATGTAGTATATCAACAATATTAGGGTCTGTAAGGTAGTATATCAATAATTGTAGTGTCAGAAAAAGTAGCATATTAACAATTGTAGGGTCTGTAAAGAAGTACATCAACAATTGTAAGACCTGTAAGGTAGTACAAAACAACTGTAGGGTCTGTAGCATTAACATATGTAGAGTATGTAAGGTCGTACATCAACAATTGTACGCTCTGTAAGGTTGTACATCAACAATTGTATTGTCTGTAAGGTATTACATCAACAATGATAAGATCTGTGAGGTTGTACATAAACAATTATAGAGTCTGTAAGAGAGTACATCAACAATTGTAAGGTCTGCAAAGTAGTACATCAACAATTGCAGGGTCTCAAGGTAGCATATGAACAATTTCAGGGTCTCGAAATAGTACATCGACAAATCCAGGGTCTGTAAGAGAATACATCAACAACTGTAGGGTCTGTAGAGAGAGTGCATCATTATTTGTAGGGTCTGTAAGGTAGTACATTAACAATTGTAGGATCTGTAAGGTAGTACATTAACAAGTTTAAGGTCTGAAAAGGTAGTACAACGATTGTAAGGTCTGTAAAATAGTACATCTTTACGCGTAGGGTCCGTATGGTAGTACATCAACAACTGTAGGGTCTGTAATGTAGTACATTAACAATTCTAAGGTCTGTAAGATAGTCCATCAACAATTGTAAGGTCTGTAAGAGAGTATATCATTTGTTGAAGGGGCTGTAAGGTAGTACATCAACAACTCTAGGGTTTGTAAGGTAGTACATGAACGATCGTATGGTGGGGTCTGTAAGGTAGTACATCCACAATTGTAAGATCTGTAAGAGAGTATATCATTAGCTGTAGGAGCTGTAAGGTAATACATCAACAACTCTAGGGTCTGTGAGGTGGTACATTAACAATCGTACGGTGGGGTCTGTAAAGTAATACATCAACATTGTAAGGTCTGTTAGAGAGTATATCATTAGTTGTAGGAGCTGTAAGGTAGTACATCAACAACTCTAGGGTCTGTAAGGTTTTATATTAACATTTGCGGGTCTTAAGGTAGTACATCAACAATTGTAAGGCCTGTAATGTTGTATATGAACAATTCCTGTGTCTGTCAAGTAGTACATGAACAGTTTTAGGGTTTGTACAGTAGTACATCAACCATTGAAGGGTCTTGAATGAAGTACATCAACATCTATAGTGTCTGTAAGGAAATATATCAAACACTGTAGGGTCTGTAAGATAGTTCATCAACAATTGTAGGGTTTGTAAGGTAGTACATCAACAATTATATGGTATGTAAGATAGTACATCAACAATTGTAGTGTCTGTAAGGTAATACATCAACAATTGTATGGTCTGTAAGCTAGTACATCAACAATTGTACGGTCTGTAAGGTAGTAGATAAAAAAAAATTGTAGGGTCTGTAAAGTAGTACGTCAAATGTACGGTCTGTAAAGGAGTACATCAATAATTACAAGGCCAGTATGGCTGGAGTATGCTACCTTGATGGCGGGATAAAACCGGTCATACACAAAGATGAAACAGACTGCATACACAGAAAACTCCACTTTCTTTGTTGGGTAGATGGGATTAATCCTTACCTGTCTATATAACAAGTGTCCACAGGAGTATCAGGCTGTGTACGCGGAAAGGAAAGGAAAGGAAAGGAAAAAAAAGAAAGCGTCTGTAAAGTAGGACATCAACAAATGTAGGGTCTGTAACGTAGTATATCAACAACTGTAGGGTATGTAAAGTAGTAAATCAACAATTGCAGATTGTGTAAAGTAACACCTGAACAAGTGTAGGGTCTGTAAAGTAGTACATCAACAAGTGTAAGGTCTGTAAAGTAGTACATCAAGTGTAAGGTCTGTAAAGTAATACATCAAGAAGTGCAGGGTCTGTAAAGTAGTAACCAGCAAGTGTAGGGTCTGTAAAATACTAATCAACAACTTCAGATTCTGTAAACTAGTACATTAAAGAATTGCAGATTCTGTAAAGTAATACATCAATAAGTGCAGGGTCTGTAAAGCAGTACATCAACAAATGTAGGCTGCAAAGTAGTATATCAACAAGAGTAATGTCTGTAAAGTAGCACATCAACAATTGTGGGGTCTGTAAAGTAATACATCAAGTGCAGGGTGTCAGACGTTGCATATCCATGCATGCACGCACATACACACACGAACATGACGTCTTTCCTCCGCACACAACTGCATCCACTCCATACACATAAGGCGCAAACAAAGGTCAATTTTGATTCATCCCCACCTTAATCTTTTTAAAATCCCTTGGGGGTTCTTTACTCTGGCATCAATCAAAGCTTACATATTTTCATAATCTGCGATACTTTCAGCTGATGCAACCAATCAAGCACGCTTCTTTGAAGCTCAATACTAATGTTGTAGGTTTACTCACTGCAAGTGTCCGCACACACTCTCTGTGGTGTCCGGAACTGGCTTCCTCTGTGCGGGGATCCCATACTGCCCACTACATATCACATTTACTGGTCGGCGACAAAACTTTTGCCCAACCTGGACCTTCTCGCGAATCGGAACTTGGCCGGGAACGCGCGCAGCCCCCGGCCATCCACCTTACTGCCCGATCTCCAGTCTCTTCTTTCCTCTACCGCACGGGGAGTTGGCCCAGCTATAACAAACCAGATAAAACACGAGTTCAAAACACTGCCAGCCAGTTAGCAGTCATATTACACTTTAGCATTTTTGAACTCTTCATTTTTCAAATATAGTGTCGGTTCCGACAATAAACCGTGAAAACAAAATGGAGAATCATCTAGATTCTCACAATATAAAATTACTTACGGCTTGAGTACCGGTCATTCAACTACAATTCACATACTTCTGTATGTGTTAGGCCTCTGCTTTTTCAATGGGCACAGTCCGCCTCTTCTTCACCTAAATCATCTGTTCCATTCTCAAAGTGCGCACCGATACAGGTCAACACCTGTTTATATTCAAAACCGCGTGAACAGTGTTAAAAATTTCACTCAAATCCTGGGCCACGTTCAGTCAATACGCTCCCTTGTGTCACACGACTAACCTATAGTGTAACGCACGAATCAATAATCTTTTTCTTAATATGTATTGTGTCATGTAATCGCGTAGCATACGAAATATCGCTCCGCATTACATGACACAGGGTCTGTAAAGTAGTACATCAACAAGTGTAGGGTCTGTAAGAAAGTCAGCAGCTGCGAAGATGTGTGAGGTAGTAGTGAGTAAATAACTGTGGGGAATCTCCGAGGGAGTGAGCCAACATTCATGAGTATATTTAAGGTAGTAACAACAATTGTAGGGGTCTGTAGGGTGTCAACAATGGTAGGGTGTACAAGATAGTACGTCAACAATAGTGGGATCTATAACGCTGCATATTAGTTTCAGTTTCACCAAGGAGGTGTCACTGCTTGAGGACTAGTCCATGTACGCTGCGTCTCATCTGCTAATTTTTTTTAGACCAAACTCTACATGATTTAAAACTGATTGATATATGAACTAATAGTTAAGATGAGGGAATTTTTAAGAAGAGGGTCTTGTGACTACAGCAGATGTCTGATCAACACATTAGCCCAACGCACTGATCAGACCAGGTACCCAACACTGTTTGTGCCATTATTATCATTATATGTGTGTGTGGTGAGTGTACATGTGTGTGTGTGTGTGTGTGTGTGTGTGTGTGTGTGTGTGTGTGTGTGTGTGCGTGCGCGCGCGCGCGCGCGTGTGTGTGTACGTGTGTGTGTGTGTGTGTGTGTGTGTGTGAATACTGGCACATGTGTGTATGTGTGTGTGCGTGCGTGCGTGTGCGTGCGTGCGTGCGCGTGCGTGTGTGTGAGTGAGTGAGTGAGTGAGTGAGTGTGTGTGTGTGTGTGTGTGTGTGTGTGTGTGTGTGTGTGTGTGTGTGTGTGTGTGTGTGTGTGTGTGTGTGTGTTGTGCAGAAAACTAAAAAATTTTGGTCCCCTGATAGCATAGAACCTGTGCGAGCTTGCTATGAGTACACAGACTGGGGAGGTTTTTTTTTTTAAGGTTTGTGTTGACGAGAACGAAGCTGCTGATGTTCTCTCTGATTATGTCACCTTTTGTGAAAACATGTTGATACCAAAGAAAACTGTTAAAATTTTTCCGAACAATAAGCCTTGGGTTTTGAAATCTTTAAACAAAACACTGAATGAAAAGAAAATCGCATTTCAATCGAGGATAATTTTGTACAGAAAACAGTTCAAGGAAAACTAAGACATGAAATACAGGACGCAAAGATGGCATACAGAGAAAAAGTAGAAAAGCAGTTTCAAATCTGGAAACATGCAAAATACATGGGATGGCCTAAAGACTCTCACTGGACAGCATAAACCATGAAGTGAATAATCTATCAAAAGAGGAATGTTATGATTTTGCCAACAAACCGAACAATTTTATTGCCGTTTGAAATGAAACATGTTGGTGAAAATTTGGAATCTGTTTTGTCGAATATTTCAAACAACTGTGATAACGATGATAGACTTTTACATATTGATGATTCCGCTGTTGGAGGTTTGTTGAAAAAGATAAAGGTAAGTAAAGCTGCTGGCCTTGACAACAATTGTTGAAATATTTTCCAATCATGTTCAGAACAATTGCCATATGTCTTCTGTAGGCTGTCCTCATGGTCTTTGAATTATGGAGTTGTATCCTCTGGAAAAAAATCAACAATTTGTTCTGTACCGAAAACAAGAAATCCTAGCATGTTGAATGACTACAGACCTGTTGCTTTGACATCTCTTGTAATGAAACTCTTTTGAATGCCTTGTCCTTCAGATTCTTTTCCTTAAGTCAAACAGTTTTGTGATCCATACCAATTTGTATACAAACAGAACAGAAATATAGATGATGCAATAATAACTCTTTTAAACCATGAATACACACATCTTGAAAAAAATTACCTGGTGGTAGAACGCCGGACTCGTAATCTTGGTGATCCTGGGGTTGCGGGTTCGAATCTCCGCCGGGCCGTTTCGGTACAGGGGGATTTTTCCCTCGGAGTTAACATTTCCCATACAATCCTTCGAATGAGACTATAAACCGAGATTCCGTGTGTGAACACATGCATAACATCTTCCACTCATGTAAAATCCCATCACCAACTTTCGCAAGAGAAGGTCACTTTGGCCGTTGGAATGGATGACACGTTATACATAGCATGCATCTTCCCCGAAGTTGGAGTATGGCTGCCTTAATGGCGGGATAAAAAAAAAAAAACACGGCCATACACACAAAAATCCACACCCTTTCTTGGGCAGATAGGATTAATCCTTGCCTGCCTACTGCCTATACAGGGAGTGTCCGCAGGAGTATCAGCCTGCGTATTCCAAACGAAAAAAAAAAAAAAGAGAATATTAGTAAGACAAAGGGAGATGCAACTGATTGTCGAAGAAACCCAGCTCCTGTCCCTCACTTGTATATCGAAAACACCAAAGTGAACGTGTAAGTGAATAAGTATCTGGATACTGTTTTAGATGATAAGCTGGATTTAAAGCAAATACTTAATTTATCTTAAAACAATGCCAATCTAGAGAATATACTGTCTTCAGAAACTTCGGTCTCTCGCCGTCAAAAAGGACATCTTAAATATGTTTTTATCGTTGTTTTGTAGAATCAGTGTTGTCCTTTGTTTGTTTTTTTATGCTGGTTTGGAAATCTTCGCGTGAAAAAAATAAAAACGTTTTAAACAGAGTGGTGAATACATGTGGAAAGATTATTGCCAAAAATCAGGAACAGCTAGATAAATTGTATGAATGCCATGTTACACAAAAAGCTGTGAACATTGCTGCCCACAGTTCTCATGTTCTTTCAAAAAAAACTACAATGTTCTACCCTCTGGACAAAGATTCCAAATTCCAAGACAAATAGAACAAAAAACAGTTTTCTTCCCAATCCCTGAATGCGGTTCAGGAAACTTGTTTGTATATACATCTATCTATCTATCTATCTTCTGTCATTATAGTAATGACTTGGCAAAGATTTTAAATTAAGGGAAAAAGACAGGGGTGGGGGTGGAAGATGAAGAAAATGGGAAAATAGATTATAAATACGAAATCCCTTCACTAGCTGCGTGTGGAAACTATCGTAATCCCTCTCGAAGGCAGATCTATAAGTATTTCCTGCTCCTGGGCCTTCCGTCCGCTGGATCGGACTCATCAGGGAGATAAGGCTGATAATGTCTGTGCCCTTGGCGTACCACAGTCCGCATTTCTGTTGTGTTCTCACCAACAAGGATTCAAAAGAATAATTCAACGGCACCCCAAGGCAGCCAGCGAAGGGAAGTAAGTGAAACAAAAACGAAAGCGTGAAGAGGAAAAAAGATGCTGAAAAACTGAAAACATTATGCAAACAGTATAAAATGTAGGGGCTGAAGATGAAGAAAAAGGGAAAATATATCATGAATATGAAATCCCTTCACTAGCTGCGTGTGGGAACCATCACAATCCCTCTCGAAGGCAGATCTATAAGTATTGCCTGCTCCTAGGCCTTTCATCCGCTGGACAATGTGTGTGTGTGTGTGTGTGGGTGGGTGGGTGGGTGTGATACGTGACTTGTGATTTGTTGTTTTTATGGCCACTCTTAATTTCTCTTTGGAGAGATAATAAAACATTCTTGACTTGACTTGATTTGACTTGTGTTGTGTTGTGTTGTGTGTGTGTGTGTGTGTGTGTGTGTGTGTGTGTGTGTGTGTGTGTGTGTGTGTGTGTGTGTGTGTGTGTGTGTGTGTGTGTGTGTGGTGTGTGTGTGTGTGCGCGCGCGCGCGCGCGGCGCGCGTGTGTTGTGTGTGTGTGTGTGTGTGTGTGTGTGTGTGTGTGTGTGTGTGTGTGTGTGTGTGTGTGTGTGTGTGTGTGTGTGCACTATTGATATAACTACTATTGTCATATAATTATAGTATACAACTACTACTATTGTCATATAATTACTAAAAGTGGTAAGAAACCCCTCTTTAATTGGTGTTCTTCTTTTTTTTTTTTTTTTTTTTTTTTTAATATTTCAAGTATTTTTTACCATCATCGTCACTATCATTAACATAACTTCTGTTATCATTATCATGATCATCATTATCTTTCTAGCTCGCATTGTCTTCTTCCTAGTCGCCTCGCCTCGTTTTCATTCAACGTCCATTTTGCGTCCAATTTCGGGAGACAATTGATTACTCATTCATTCTTCGTTTTCATCGTCTTGAATGTTGTTTATCATGCCTAAAGAAAACTCAAGTGGGGGAAACGAGTCATGTTTTGTCTTGTAATTAGTTTGTCCCTTTCGTCTGGCGGAATAGCATGGTTTCTTTGAAATGTGTTTCCATTTCCGCCCGCAGTCACCTCACTTGAAGCTCAATGAAAGGTAGTCAGTTAACAATGCAGAAGACAGCAAGAAAAAAGTCAGCAAAGGTCTCAAAGCCGGAAGTCAACAATGAAGGGATCTTGACCATAAAAAGTCAACAACCGTAGGAAATATATCAACCATGGATGTCTCTAGGAAGTAAATCAACAATGGTGGATGCCTCTAGGAATTAAATCAACAATGGTGGATGTCTCTAGGAAGTAAATCAACTATGATGGATGTCTCTAGGAAATAAATCAACAATGGTGGATGTCTCTAGAAAGTAAATCAACAATGGTGGATGTCTGCAGAAAATAAATCAACAATGGTGGATGTCTGTAGGCAATACTTCAACAATGGTGGATGTCTGTAGGAAATTAATCAACAATGGTGGATGTCTGTAGAAAATAAATCAACAATGGTGGATGGCTGTAGGCAATACTTCAACATGGTTGATATCTGTAGGAAATAAATCAACAATGGTGGATGTCTGTAGAAAATAAATCAACAACGGTGGATGTCTGTAGGCAATACTTCAACAATGGTGAATGTTTGTAGGAAATAGATCTACAATGGTGGATGTCTGTAGAAATAAATCAACAATGGTGGATGTCTGTAGGCAATACTTCAACAATGGTGGATATCTGTAGGAAATAAATCAACAATGGTGGATGCCTGTAGAAAATAAATCAACAACGGTGGATGTATGTAGGCAATACTTCATAATGGTGAATGTTTGTAGGAAATAGATCTACAATGGTGGATGTCTGTAGAAATAAATCAACCACGGTGGATGTCTGTAGGGTCTGTAACAAATACTTCAACAAATAAACGGATGGATGTCTGTAGGAAATAAATCAGCAATGATGGATGTCTGTAGGAAATAAATCAACAATGGTGGATGTCTGTGGAAAATAAACCAACAATGGCGACAGTAAATCGACTATGGTGTATGTCTGTAAGAAATAAATCAACAATGGTGTATGTCTGTAGGAAATAAATCACAATGATGGAAATAAGTCAACAATGGTGGATCTCTGTGGGAAAAAATCAACAATGATGGAAATAAATAAACAATTGTGGATCTCTGTGGGAAATAAATCTACAATGATGGAAATAAATCAACAATTGTGGATGTCTGTAGGAAATCAATCAACAATGGTGGATATCTGTGGGAAATAAATCAACAATGATGGAAATAAATCAACAATGGTAGATCTCTGTGGGAAATAAATCAAGAATGATGGAAATAGATCAACAATTGTGGATGTCTGTAGGAAGACAAATCAACAATGATGGATATCTGTGGGGAATAAAAATCAACAATGATGGATGTCTGTAGGAAATAAATCAACAATGATGGATGTCTGTAGGAAATAAATCACAATGGTGGATCTCTGTGGGAAATAAATCAACAATGATGGGGAAAATCAACAATGGTGGATATCTGTAGGAAATAAATCAACAATGATGGAAATAAATCAACAATTGTGGATGTCCGTAGGAAAAAAATCAACAATGTTGGATGTCTGTAGGAAATAAATCAACAATGGTGGATGTCTGTGGGAAATATATCAACAGTGACGGACATACATCAACAATGATGGAAATAAATCAACAATGGTCGATGTCTGTAGGAAATAAATCAACAATGGTGGACGTAATTCAACAATGGTTGATGTCTGTAGGAATTTTCTGAGCAATGGTGGACATACATCAAGAATGGTGGACATACATCAGCAATGCTGGATGTCTGTAGGCAATGTATCAACAATGGTGGTTGTCTGTAGGAAATAAATCGACAATGGTGGATGTCTGTAGGCAATACATCAACAATGGCGGTTGTCTGTAGGAAATGCATCAACAATGAGGATGTCTGTAGGCAATAAATCAACAATGGAGTTGGTCTGTAAGTATTGCAACAAATCAGCTACGCCAGAGGTCTGTAAGCTAGTCAGTCAACAGTGGTGGTGGACTGGAAAGTAGTCAACAGTGGTGCAAGTATGTAAAGTAGTCAACAGTGGTGGGAGTGTGTAATGTAGTCAACAGTGGTGAGAGTACGTAATGTAGTAAGTCAACAGTGCTGGGAGTAGGTAATATAGTATGTCAACAGTGGTGGGAGTATGTAATGTGGTCAGTCAACAGTGGTGGAATTACATAGAGTAGTCAAAAGTGATGGAAGTATGTAGAGTAGTCAATAGTGGTGGAAGTATGTAAAGCGTTCAATAGTAGTGGGAGTATGTACAGTAGCCAACAGTAGTGGGAGTATGTAATGTAGTCAACAGTGGTGGGAGTACGTAATGTAGTAAGTCAACAGTGGTGGGAGTATGTAATGTAGTAAGTCAACAGTGGTGAGAGTATGTAATGTAGTTAGTCAATAGTGGAGGGAGTATATACAGTAGTCAACAGTGGTGGGAGTATGTAAAGCAGTCAACAGTAGTGGGAGCATGTAATATACTAGGTCAACAGTGGTAAGAGCATGTAAAGCAGTCAGTCAACAGTTGTGGGAGTATATATATAACGTAGTAAGTAAACATTGTGGGATTATATGTACTGTAGCATGTCAACAATGGTGGGAGTATGTAAAGCAGTCAACAGTGGTGGGGGTATGTAAAGTAGTCGACAGTGGTGGGAGTGTGTAATGTAGTAAATCGACAGTGGTGGGAGTATGTAAAGTCAACATTGGTGGGAGTATGTAAAGTAGTCAACAGTGGTGGGAGTATGGAAAGTAGTAAGTGAACACAGTCCTTAGAGTATGTAACGTAATAAGTGAACAGTAGTGGCAGTGTATAATGTATTCTGTCAACAGTGGTGAGAGTATGTAATATAGTATGTCAACAGTGGTGAGAGTGTAGAATAGTCAACAGTGGTGGAAGTACGTAAAGCAGTCAACACTGGTGAGAGTATGTATGTAGTAAGTCATGGTGTTAGGAGTATGTAATGTAGTTAGTCAATAGTGGTGGGAGTACGTAATGTAGTTAGTCAACAGTGCTGGAAGTATGTAATGTAGTAAAACAACGATGATGGGAGCATGTAATGTTGTAAGTCAGCAGTGGTTGGAGTATATAATGTAGTAAGTCAACAGTGGTGGGAGTATGTAATTCAGTTAGTCAACAGTGGTGAGACTATGTAATGTAGTAAGTCAACAGTGCATGGAGTGTGTAATGTAGTCAACAGTGGTGGAAGTATGTAATGTAGTAAGTCAACAGTGGTGGGGGTACGTAATGTAGTAAGTCAACAGTGGTGGGAGTATGTAAGGTAGTTAGTCAACAGTGGTGGGAGTATGTAGTCAACAGTGGTGGGAGTATGTACTGTAGTAAGTCAACAGTGATGGAAGTATGTAATGTAGTCAATCAACAGTGGTGGGAGTATGTACGATAGTAAGTCAACAGTGGTAGGAGTATGCCAGATAGCCAGTCGACAGTGGTGGTGGTATGTAATGTAGTCAATCAACAGTGGTAGGAGTATGTAAGATAGGTCAACAGTGGTGGCAGTATGTAAGATAGTAAGTCAACATTAGTGGGAGTATGTAATGTAGTTAGTCAATAGAGGTAAGAGTATGTATTGCAGTTTGTCAACAGCGCTTGGAGTATGTAAGTTAGTCAACAGTGGTGGGAGTGAGTAAGATAGTCAACAGTACTGGGAGTATGTAAGATAGTCAACAGTGCTGGGAGTATGTAAAGCAGTCAACGCCAGTGGGAGTATGTAATGTGGTAAGTAAACAGTGGTTGTAGTATGTAATGTAGTAAGTCAACAATGGAGGGAGTATGTATATAGTTGGTCAACAGCGGTTGGAGTTTGTGATGTAGTTAGTCAACAGTGGTAGGAATATGTAAGATAGTCAACAATGGTAGGAGAATGCAAGATAGTCAACAGTGGTAGAATCATGTAATCACAGTGGTAGAAGTATGTAGAGTAGTCAACATTGTGGGAGTATGTAATGTAGTTAGTCAACAGTGGTGAGAGTATAAAATGTAGTTAGTCAACAGTGGTGGGAATATGTAAGATAGTCAACAGTGGTAGGAGCATGCAAGATAGTCAACAGTGGTAGAATCATGTAGAGTAGTCAACAGTGGTGGGAGTATGTAGAGTATTCAACAGCGGTGGGAGTGTGTAATGTAGTTAGTCAACAGTGGTGAGAGTATGTAATGTAGTTAGTCAACAGTGGGTGGGAATATGTAAGATAGTGAACAGTGGTAGGAGTATGCAAGATAGTCAACAGTGGGTAGAATCATGTAGAGTAGTCAACAGTGGTGGGAGTATGTAATGTAGTTACTCAACAGTGGTGGGAATATGTAATGTAGTTATTCAACAGTGGTGGGAGTATGCTAGATAGTCAGTCAACAGTGGTGGGACTATGCAATGTACTAACTCAACAGTGGTAGGAGTATGTCAGGTAGTCAGTCAACAATGATGGGAGTATGTCAGGTAGTCAGTTAACACTGGTGGCAGTATGTCAGGTAGTAAGTTAACAGTTGAAGAGCCTGTGCGGTATTAAGTAAAGAAATGACAGGGTCTACAACAAGGATTGAAGTCTGTGAGGTAATAAGTCAACAGTTAAGGCAGTCTGTAAGATAGTAAGTCAATGATTGTGAGGATCTGTAAGGTGGTAAGTAAAATAGTATTTGGGGTCTGTAAGGTAATACGTTAATAGTTATTGGTATCTGTATCTGGAATGTAATGAGTCAATAATTGTGGGAATTCTGAAAGGTAATAAGTCAATAATTCAGGGGTCTGTGAAGTTATAAGCAAAAATTGGTAAGGTATGTAAGA
>JADBJO010003213.1:249401-254401 GCA_016801955.1 Conus betulinus
GGCAATGGAGTCCAAAATCAACAAGTTCACAAGGAAATGGCTGGTGTCCCACCCTGTCTGATTTGACATAGCGCTGTACTGTCGCCAAGCAAAGCTGAAACTACCACTGAAATCCATCCTGGAGGAATACAAAGCAGGGAAGATCAGACTTCAAAGCATGCTGGAGGACTCAGGAGACAGGTGGTAGAAGCAATCAAGCCCCAGCTGAAGACAGGCAGAAAATGGAAAGTTCAAGAGGCGATGGATTCTGCAAAAGAAAGTCTCAAGATCAGAGAAATAACAGGACACACACAGACCAACAGACAAGGACTGAGGATGACCAAAACTGAATGGTGGTCAAAGGCCAAAGGAAAAGCCAAAAGAGACATGATGATTCAGGAGATGAGAAAAGAAGAAGATAAAAAAAAAGCCCTCCAAAAGGCAGTCCATCAGAGCCAGCAAGGGCAATGGACAACGTGGGAGAATGCACTCCAAAGAAGTTTCACTTGGAATGACATTTGGCACATGGCCCCTCTCAGGATCAGCTTCATTCTCAGATCTGCATATGACCTTCTGCCCTCAAATGCAAACCTGGTGAAGTGGGAAAAACAGACGATCCCTCATGCCCTCTCTGCCATGAAAAAACAAACGGTGGAGCATGTCCTAAGCTCATGTAAAGTAGCCCTGGCTCAAGGAAGGTACACATGGAGGCACAACCAAGTGCTCAAAGAGATTGTACAAGTAGTCTGAGCTTGTACCAACACTACAAAAGGGAAAATCAGGACTCCAAAAGCACCCGCAACATTCTTCACGGCAGGAGGCAGCGAATCATGGTCAAGAACAACAGTACCACACGGAACATGCAGGCAGAGTCTGCTTGACGGGGCAGATGACTGGGAGTGCACTGCAGACCTCCCAGAATGGAATAGTCACCCAGAGATCATCAGCAAGAATGGCATGAGACCAGACATAGTAGTCCACTCTCAGTCAACCAAGCAGCTGATCATGATCGAGCTCACGGTGCCATATGAGAACAGAAATGGAGGCAGCTCAAATCTACAAGACTGAAAAGTATGCTGGTCTGGCAAACAGCCTGAGGAGAGAAGGCTATCAGGTCAAAGTCCTCACTGCAGGAATTGGAGCTAGGGGTTTGTAGGAACGTCTGCATACAGCCTCATGAAACAGCTCTCAGTTGCAGGGAGGGAAAAAAACAGAGCCCTGAAAGCAATGGCAGAAGCAGCAGAGAGGTGTTCAAGCTGGATCTGATCAAGTAGGAACAAAGTGAACTTCATAAGGCTTAACTTTCCTACAAATATCAGGTGTCCCAGTGGCTCAGTAGTTAGTGCGCGAGTCATTAAGTGGAAAATGAGCATGTCCAGAGGTTCATGGGTTCGAATCTCAGCCATGGCTCGTCCCAAGATGGGAAAACAGGGGCAGCAGAGGGACATCCGTAGTCATGAACCGGGTGTGGCCCACCCCCCCCCCCCCCCCCCCACCCCCCCCCCCCCACCTCCCACCCCCACCCCCGCTAGAGTGTCAGGAGATAAGGGCTGAAACACTTGCTTGAAGGGGGCTTCTCTTCTGAGGACTCTCTGTTGTCACGCTCTCCACGAGTTTCTTTCTACTATGAGCTAGAAATTGGAGGTGTATAACCTTCTTGAATATTAACCAATCGATCACTGAGCAGTGATCTTCTCAGTTTGAATGAATAAGAAATAAACTTTGCAAGTTAGATTATAACATCGCCACATTCAGGCTTTAAGATAGATAGCTTTTTGAATTTTAAAAGATCTAGATTGACTCTAGTAAGCAGTTTATGTCTGAGATCATTATATGCAATGCAGAGGAAAGGAAAATGCATTTCGTCTTCAGGGGAATGTCTACATAATGAACACAATAGTGAAAGGGCATCTGACGTATATCTATGTCTGTTGCTTTTCAGTTCTGTTACGCCAAGCCTAAATATTGCGGGTATATCTTATATATGATTCGATAGCGACTGGATTAAGCTGTATTCTATGAGTACCTTTGTCAATGACATAGACCACTAACCCGTTTATTAGGAAGGAAAATAAGGTAGGTGAAGCCAAACAACCTTGCTTCAATCCTTGGAAATACTCAAAATATTCAGTAAAATCTGCTGAGGAGCATATACTACACTGTACAGATTGATACATTGCTTTTAAGGCCTCTAACATCTTTTTCTTTGACGCCTATCTTTATCATAACATTCCATAAGACACCTCTTTTGACCGTGTCAAAGGGCCTTTGAAAATCGACAAAGTACACAAAGTTTTTTTATTTTGTACAAGATATCGTTGGATAATAGCAAACAATGTAAATATGTGATCAGTAGATCTGTAGTCTTTACAGAAACCTGCTTGACACAATCCTGAGACCACTGTAAAATCAGTGCTACTCTATGGGTCAGAGACTTGGCGAGTCACCACCAACACCTCCACGAAGATCCAAACCTTCATCAACAAATGTCTCCGGCAGATCCTCGATTTGCGATGGTTCGACAGAGTGTCAAACAGCCAATGGACGTCCAGGTCAGGAAGAGAAAGTGGCGATGGGTCGGCCACGCACTGCGGAAGAAGCCCTTTAACATCACCAGCCAGGCGCTCGAGTGGAATCCGCAGGGCAAGATGAAGCGAGGGCGCCCAAAGCAGACCTGGAGGAGGAGCTTGCTAAACGAGCTGAGAGCCTCCAGCCTGACCTGGGGGAGATCAAGACCTGTGCCAGGGACAGACGGAGGTGAAAGGTTGCTGTTGAGGCTGCTGTGTGGTGAATGTACACATGTGTGTGTGTGGTTGTGTGGGCACGGGCCCATGTGTGTGTGCGTGGGCGCATGTGTGTGTGTGTGTGTGTGTGTGTGTGTGTGTGTGTGTATATGCGTGTATGCGTGTGTATGCGCGCATGCGCATTTCAATTATTGGCTGAGATGTTATCATTTCTATTGTTGTCCCAGGTGTTATTATCATTTCTATTGTTGGCCAGCTGTTATCATCATTTCTATTGTTGACCAAATGTTATCATCATTTCTACTGTTGGCCAGATGTTATCATCATTTTCATCGTTGGCCAGCTGTTATCATCATTCCTATTGTTGGCCCAACTGTTATCATTTCAATTATTGGCTGAGATGTTATCATTTCTATATAGTTGGCCCAGGTGTTATCGTAATTTCTACTGTTTACTCAGGTATTGTCATCTGTACTATTGGAACAGGTGTTATCATTTGTACTGTTGGAACAGGTGTTATCATTTGTACTGTTGGGCCCAGGTATTGTCATTTCTATTGTTAGCCCAGGTGTTGT
This sequence comes from Conus betulinus, assembly GCA_016801955.1. NCBI lineage: Eukaryota > Metazoa > Mollusca > Gastropoda > Neogastropoda > Conidae > Conus > Conus betulinus. The sequence continues at coordinate 252,700 of JADBJO010003213.1, forward strand.
CATTTCTATTGTTAGCCCAGGTGTTGTCATTTGTGCTGTTAGCCCATGTGCTATCAGTTGTACTGCTAGCCCAGGTGTTGTCATTCCTATTATTAGCCCAGGTTTTGTCATTTGTACTGTTAGCCCAGGTGCTATCATTTGTACTGTTGGCCCAGGCACTGTGAAAAAGGCACATCTCATAATAGCAGAACTATCACACTATAAAAAGAATTCTCCACGCGCTTCAAGAACTATTGCATTATAAAAAGACATCTTGAACACTGGCAGAACGATACAACTATAAAAAGATCTCCAACACAGGCAGAACTGTCACACTATAAAAGATCGCCAACATTGGCAGAGAAGAAACACACTATAAAAAGAATTCTCCAACACTGTCTGAACAATCACACTATAAAAAGAATTCCCAAAACACTGTCCGAACTATCACACTATAAAAAGAATTCCCAAAACACTGTCCGAACTGTCACACTATAAAAAGAATTCCCCAACACTGTCCGAACTATCACACTATAAAAAGAATTCTCCAACACTGTCCGAATTATCACACAATAAAAGAATTCTCCAACACTGTCTGAACTATCACACTATAAAAAGAATTCCCCAACACTGTCCAAACTATCACACACTATAAAATGGATTCTCCAACACTGTCCGAACTATCACACTATAAAAAGAATTCTCCAACACTGTCCGAACTATCACACTATAAAAAGATTTCCCAACACTGTCCGAACTATCCCACTATAAAAAAAAATTCTCTAACACTGTCCGAACTATCACACTATAAAAAGAGTTTTCCCAACACTGTCCGAACTATCCCACTATAAAATGAATTCTCCAACACTGTCCGAACTATCACACTATGAAAAGAATTCCCCAACACTGTCCAATCTATCACACTATAAAACGGATTCTCCAACACTGTCCGAACTATCACACGATAAAAAGAATTCCCCAACACTGTCCGAACTATCACACTTTAAAAAGGATTCTCTAACACTGTCCGAACTATCACACTATAAAAAGAATTCTCCAACACTGTCCGAACTATCACACTATAAAAAAGAATTCTCCAACACTGTCCAAACTATTACACTAAAAAGAGAATTCTCCAACACTGTCCAAACTATCACACTATAAAATGAAATCAGCACCTTTACCCCCTGTCCCCTCCATGTCCCTGTGCCCTCATTTCATTATCATCCTCCCCGTATTATCACCTGTCCACCCTGTTCTCTCCCTCTTCCACTTGCCTCTCAAATCCTGCCTCCTTTTCTGCCCCCTGCACACACCCCTCCATATCCCTTGTCCCTCCTTTATCCCCTATCCCTTTCCCTCTCTCCTCACCCCTTTTCTCACCCTTTGCCCTAGTCCTGCTTCGAAGCGAAGTTTAAAAAAAAAAAAATGACTGAATCCGGAGATTTTTTATCTGGAGTGGAACGCTCTCCGAGTCTGACGCACATAGTCACGGTGTTTTTAATCTGTAGGAATCCGACGGCGGCCTAACAGAATCCGACATCACTTGGCTTCGCCATCTATTGCTTTAGAAATGTGATACAGCGCAACTACTTTTCACTAAACAATTTGCTTTTGATCTGTGGAGAATAGCCATTGAGTCACCATGTCAGATTTGGAGACGACCAAGTTATAGTAAGCATACGTTTAACCAACAACAAAGATCGATCATACTGGACACATA
>JADBJO010003214.1:0-15000 GCA_016801955.1 Conus betulinus
GCCACATAGCAAAAAAAAAAAAAAAACGTCTGAGTGGGCAATGACCACGTTGTGAATAAGTAGATGGGATTGATTTAAACTGAATAATGAATAAAAGAAAAAAAAAGCACACAGTACTGTTAAATTAACACGAAACAAAAAATAAGGAAAGAAACAAAATAGGAAAGAAAAAAGAAAAATTTGTTAAAGATGAAGTAAATGTATTTGATGGAAAATCGGAGTGAGAAAGCAAGAAAAGAATCGATTCATAAAGTAACTGAAGATATTAAACGAAGGAGAGAAGAGAAAACAGCAGCAACGTATACAAGAGATAAATATGAGTAGTATGGTACTGTGTCTGTGTAGCGTACTTTGGCTGGTGTTGTGGTGGACAAGTTCATACCATCGTTGGGTGTTAATGTCAAGTGGCCAGAGGATGCCAAGTCTTACAATAACTGGTGATTCTGGCATTGTACGGGATTCTGCGTGGTTTCTTCTCTGTGATTGCCAAATCGTTTAGATGTTTACGTGGCTGATGTTGTGTTAGGGATGGTTGAAGTGCAGAGCGATTGGTTCAGATGGATGGCAGATACTGGCATGGTGTTCAGAAATGTGTGTATCAAGTGTGACTTAGGTGTGGTGATATTGTTCACTCTGGAGCATACAAGTAGGTCTTTAGAGTTTTTATCACACCTATCAGCAATCATTGATTTGGTCTTAAAGGTAGGTCTGTGATATTCTATTATGTGCCAGATCGACATAAGGATCCTGCAGATGGGAGTTTATAGGTAGAGGTGTTTCTTTTGGAGGCTGGGCTTCCAAGGCACGTGTTCTGAACATGGCTGTGGTGTGGCTGACAGCATCATTCATAATGGTACTTGGGTATGCAGGGTTTGTGAAAAAAACCACAAACATTTTGGCTATGCATGTACTCTAGGTTTTTGGAGGAGAAAGTGCTCAGATAGAGGAATACAGAGTAAGGAATGCTGTGTTTGTGTATATTTGGTTGGAATACGTGTATACCGGATATAAATGTTCGCTGATTTGTTTGCAGAAAAAAAGGCTTTTGAGCAGTCGATTTTTTTAGGGAGATTGACATGTTCAGGAAATCTACTGTCATGGAAATGGTATATGTCAAGTTAACTTTTTCGCAACGCGCCACGAGAATGACCGCGCACACCCGACTTACTACTCGGTGACGTGGTGCAAAAATACCCGCGGCAAGCAATTGGTGCAAACTACAGAGGAATAACGCTTCTGTCAGTGCCATGAAAGGTCTTCAACAGGATCCTTCTGAAGAGTATGAAATGTGCAATTGACCCCGTCCTCCGAGACCAGCAGGCCATGGCCGGCTTCTACCAGAACAGATCATGCATCGACCAGATTGCCACCTTGCGCATCATCGTTGAGCAGTCTTTAGAGTGGAACTCATCACTATACAGCAACTTCGTCGACTATGAGAAGGCGTTTGAAAGTGTTGACCGCAAAACCCTCTGGAAGCTGCTACGCCATTATGGAGTGCCAACTAAACTGGTCACCTTGATCAAGAACTCCTACAAAGGAATGACTTGCCGGGTGGTCCATGGTGGACAGCTCACAGACAGCTTCGGGGTGAAGACTGGAGTCAGACAAGGCTGCGTCCTGTCGCCTTTTTCTTTTCCTCCTGGTGATCGACTGGACCATGAAGAGGTCAACAGCACACAGAAGAAATGGAATCCAGTGGACACTATGGGAGCAGCTTGATGACTTTGACTTCGCTGACGACCTAGCCCTGCTTTCCCACATCCACCAACAGATGCAGAACAAGACAACAGAGCTGGGAGCCACTTCTTCACAAGTTGGTCCCAAGATCCATGAGGACAAGACCAAGATCCTCAAGATCAACACGAAAAGTGAGGACCCAGTCACACTGCATGGAAGCGAGCTGGAAGAAGTGGAGGCCTTTACATATCTGGGCAGCATCATTGACAAGCAACGTGGCACAGACGCAGACGTCAGAGCAAGAATTGGCAAGGCGAGGGCAGCATACTTGCAACTGAAAAACATATGGAGCTCCAAGGTAGTATCGACTCGCACGAAGATCAGCTGTTCAACTCCAACGTCAAGTCAGTGCTATTGTATGGAGCCAAGACATCAAGGATAACGCCTTTTTTGTATATTGTTATTATAATTATTGTTATCATCATCATCATCATCATCATCATCATCGTTGCTGTTGTTACAGAATGAATTTCTCATTGTTCTGTATGAATTATATAGTATCATAAAAAGCAGAGTTACACCGGACCCTAAAAAGCGGGTACCAGAACGTCGGTTTCACTGGGAAGGAGGCGTTGGGTTTCATAAATATTACACAGCAAAATATGTAACATCCAAAGTGAAAAAGAGCCACCAGTCTTCAAACACTTAACAAATTACTTCACAGAGCAGGGCGAAAGAATGTTAAGAGCAAAGCAAGCGTCGGCACAGAAAGTTGAAGGGAGGTGTGGGGGGGGGGGGGGGGGGGGTCTTTTTCTTCGTACTTACATGTCATTTTCTCAAATGTCATTCTGTCATCTGTCATTTTCTTATGTGTCTTTTTTTCCCACGCCCCTCCCCCACAATCCTCCCTCACACCCCTCCACCTTCCATGTTGCTATATCTTCTAGTCAACGCCATATCGAGCACCATCCCCTCTTCCAAACGGCCCGGCTTCCCCGCGCTACAGGTGCTCATTAAGAACCGCCCGATAACACGCCAAAGCGGTGACACCCGATCGATTCATTGTCTAAGTTTCTATTCTTCGTTGAGCTAATGAGGACTTTAATTAATAAACAAAAAAAAAAAAAAAAAAAAAAAACAGATAACAAAATAAACAGATAATCAAACACACACACACACACAAACAAAGTAAAGAATGAAGTCAAGTCACAGTGGCTCTCTTGTCTGATCTACACCGGGCGACGTGAGAGGAGGTGAACACGGGAAATTGCGGTATGGGAGGGATGTGTGGTGGGGGGGTGGGTGGGTGACGGAGGTAGGGAGGAGTGAGCTGGGATTCAGAAACGAGCTGACAAAAAAAAGATCTTTCCACTACTGATTATTTTCTTTTGTTCCATACAAACTGTTTCTCATCTAAAGGTTTTTACAATGGAAATCAGTGTTACCTAAGGTAGATCAGAGAAAATCCGTAATCTGTTCATTACCTGCACGTGCTCTCTCTCTCTCTCTCTCTCTCTCTCTCTCTCTCTCTGGAGTGTCGGCTTGGCTTTCGTGGTGTGCGGACGTGTGTTTTGTTGCGCTAGAACCGCGTTGTCAATGTAGACATGGAAAAAAACCTTTAAATTTAGAGATTCTTCTGAAGAGTCAAACCCAAGAGTTTAGAAAATGTGTACACGAAGTTTTAGACATCCGTTTAAAAGACGTGACAACGCAATTTTCGGAACAGCTGGATACAGCGATGCGTGAGTTGCGATGCAAATTTCACGAACTTCACAGCAAAACTCTAGCCCTCGAACAAGCAGTTTGCATCGGCCACTTCAGAAAGAAAGGAACTGAAACACTCTATTTTCCGAATTGACCAGAGGCTGTCAAAAATCACAGAAAACTTCGCTGAAAAGTTGGATAAACTGGAAATGTTCTCGCGAAGAGACAATATTATTCTTTACAACGTGCCGCGCTCAAGGAATTCTGAATCGTATGAGGAATGTGTTCAGACTGTGTGTTACATGTTTTGGAAGGAAGTAATAGACAAACAGTGGTGTCGTGATGATATCGTTCGGGCGCATCGCCTCGGACAGTATGACAGGGGAGGTCGACCTCCACCCATCATCGTGAAATTGGGCTCGCTGGTCTGACAAGATGGCAGTGCTGACGCATGGTAGAGAAACGCTAGGAAGAAGAAAGTGACGGTGTCTGGAGACCTGACGGACAGGCAGAGAGACACAGTGCAGTATTACCGCCGCCAAGGCTTGCATGCTTTCTACCGAGGCAACAAACTGGTGGTGGAGCAACAGAGGGAGACACACCGTCAACACCAAGAACATCTCGGTATGGGCGCAGGCGCTGGTTACCATAATAGCGGGGCCTACCGAGGAGACGGGGCCCACCGACACGCATACACGCATACCGAGGAGGACGGGGCCTACCAACGTGAGGACGGGGCCTACCGACGTGAGGAAGGGGTCTACAGACACAAGGACGGGCCTACCAAGGAGATGGGGCCTTCCGACGCCAGGAGGAGGAGACGGGGCTACCGCGGAGACGCCAGGACTGGGCCTACCGAGGAGGGAGACCGCGGAGACAGGGCCTACCAAACGTGAGGACTGGGCCTACCGAGGGGGGCCTACCAACGTGAGGACGGGCCTACCGGCGTGAGGACGGGGCCTACCGACGTGAGGACTACCTACCGGCGTGAGGACGGGGCCTACCGGCGTGAGGACGGGGCCTACCGGCGTGAGGACGGGGCCTACCGGCACGACGACAGAGCTTACCAACGTGAAGACGGGTCCTGTCGCCGAGTGGATGGGTCCAATCGATCAGACGGGGCCTACCAGAACGGGAACCGGGACTACTGGAGGAACAGGGCCTACTGTTACGAGGACGGGGCCTTTCAATGTGAGAACGAGCCAACCTACGACAACAGCACCAGGCCAGGTGGCAACACCGGCCAAAGACGGGGTGTGGGACAGTGTGTTGGCTGCAGTGTCGACACAGCAGGGATACAGTGAGGGACGTACTGGTGACACACAAAACTGTGAGTACAGAAGCGAACGTGAGCGGTACGATGTCAGCAGCTGCTGAACTACAATTACCATCCACACCCCTACAACTATTTGTCAACAAACGAATTTCCCTCTCTTACCAAAGAGACAGAACAGTGTTTTAATCCCTGTGCCCAATAGTAATGCACCAAAAGCGTGTAACAGTGTAAGCGAGAGCAATGTCATTTTAGAATCACGGCCCATTCTCTCCGCTGTTTCAAATGTTGTGCAAAACAGCAGCACATGTGTGCCTGACTTGGACATTGTAGGCAGTGTGACATTAGGTGATGATTGTGAGTTTGAGCACCGTGAGTGTGAGTACGAGAACACAAATGATAATCGAGTGTGTGCACGACTCCATGTAATGAACAAAATATGACAGAACAAACAACTGCACAGACAGTTGACGAACAGAATCCTGACGGAAATGACACAGAAATAACTGACATACAAAATGTAGACAGCGATGTCGAGCAGAATGTGTCGAGACATCTGACGAACAGTGTCCAGACTTAATTAATGAGCATGAATCTGACATAGCTGCCGCCACTGACGTGGTTGACGTACAAAACGAGCAAATGCCGACATAGCTGACGACAAAGACAGAAAAATGACGAATCTACCCAGCAAGACAAAACTACAGACTGACAAAGACTCTGACAAAGATTCTGGAATATACCCCCCAGCACCCTAATTCAGAACGGAACAGTGAAGTACAAACGTCTAACACAAACAGACCTGGCAAAGCCAACAAAAAACATCAGTGTAATGACCAGATGAGGCAAAAAGACAACAACGATAAGAAGACAAACACAAATGGTAGGCGCAAATCCGCACGAAACACATCTCAACGAGGACCTGACAATAGACCGAGAAGTGCCTCGTGTACCAGTGTGGCAAGTAAACGCCAAGCCACAATCCATGAAGTGACCAATAAAGACTCCTTACCTGTCAATCCAGACACTGCATAGGGATTCGGCCAGGCCCATATCGCGAAATCTCTCTTAAATTCGTGACTTACAACATTGAAGGACTGTCACACGTTTTTGATAACGATCTTCGATCTTATTTAAGTAGCTTTGATTTTTGTTTGCTTGTAGAAACTTTTGCTACTCACTTTCCAGACCATTTATTTCCTAGTTTTTAAATCTTTCATAATTCCTGGTGTCAAACTATCCGACGGTATAACAGCCAGATTATCGGGTGGTTTGACTCTCCTTGTCAAAAAGGAATTAGCAACCTATGTGGAACAAGTGTTAGTAGAATATGAAATAATAGTTATGAAATGGCTAAAGAATTGTTTAACACAGATTCTCCTACAATTTTGATCGGAACGTATATTCCGCCCATGAACTCTCAGTATTATCAGGACACGGAAATATCCAATGGCGTCGCCCTCTTAGAACAGTGTATCCTAGATCTGATGGAAACGTTCGGTAATGTACCACTTTTTCTTTTGGGCGATTTCAACGCACGAACTGGGGGAGAGAACATTTGTGAGAGGGATGATGAAGGGGGACGACGCTGCGCTTTGGAAGGGGGGGGGTGATGATCAAGCGTCTTCAAGATCGTCGTCTTTTCGCACGTCTAAAGACACTGTTTTAAATGAATTTGGTATATATTTGTTGAATGTTTGTGATTGTTTTGAGTTATTCATTTGAATGGGGCCGTTAAAGGCGATATTGATCTTGGCAACTTTACATACATTTCTCCGACTGGATGTAGTATTGTTGACTATGCCATAATGTCAAAACGTTTAATTAGTCACTGTGTATCTTTGCATGTCAGACCAAGGATAGAGTCAAAACATATGCCTGTAGAGGTCATATTGAAGTCACAATTTAGCAGCTCCACTGGTGATACTTTACCAGAAAAATCGTACGCATTTGAGAAATTAATTTGGGATGGAAGTAAAATTGAAGAGTTTAGAGAAAATATTGAATCAGACGATTTCAAGCTCCGCTTGGAAAATGCTACTCTTGTTGTCCACGATGACGTAAACAAAGCCGTTGACATTTTTAATGATGCGTTACTTTCTGCTAGTCAATGTATGAAGAAAACTATTGTAGTTGGTAAAGAAAAATCAAATGTATGGTTTGACAAAGAATGTCGGCAACACAGAAAGGAGCTCAGACACGATCTGCGACAGTTATATTGTGTTCGTACAAATACGGATATCGAAGACATAGACAATATTGAAAATGTTGACCAAGAAGAGAGGTTAAGGGCAGATTACAACCAAAAACGTAGAGATTACAAAAGGTTATTAGAATATAAACGAAAACAACATCGGCAAGAAGTTTTAGAATCTCTCAATGAAAATATTAAGAACTCTTCTGCCTTTGGAACAAAATTAAGTCCTGTGTGTATAAGAAACCTGCTACAAATGCTATTTCTGAAGAAGACTGGTACAACCATTTTTTGTGACGTATTTCAGTCTGATGTAAATATAGACAATGTAGAAAACGCTAACAATGAAAACGAGTCCCAGCAGAGTGAAATGCTTTAATCACTTCAACACAGAGACTCTTGAACGCGAAATCACTGAATCTGAAGTGTACGCAGCTGTCCGCTCCTTGAAGAATGGAAAAGCAGCAGGGCCGGACGGAATTATTGGGGAAATATTTAAAAATTCGATCTGTACTATTGCTCTCCCTTTTTAGTTATTTTATTCAATGTCTTATTTGCTTCGGGGCAGTATCCTTTACAGTGGACAGAAGCAATAATACAACCACTCTTTAAAAAGGGTGACACTAATTTACCAGATAACTATAGGGGAATTTCCCTATTGAACATCTGCAGCAAAATTTACAGCCATATACTAAACGCTAGGTTAACCAAGTGGATAGAGGATAATAACGTTATTAATGACTGTCAAGCTGGCTTTAGGAAAAAATATAGTACAATTGACCATATATTTACATTATACTCTTTCATTCAAAAACAATTATTATTGCATAAGAAACTGTATGTTGCATTTATTGACTTTAAGAAAGCTTTTGACTCGGTTATACGTAATAATTTATGGTCTATTTTGAAGAAAAAAGGAATTGATGGGAAAATGTACCGAGCTTTAACTAGCATGTATAATGTAGTCAAAGCAAGAGTGAGAAATGACAACAGATTAGGTGAAGCATTTAGCTGTCCAATTGGGTTAAAGCAAGGGGAAATTTGCAGTCCAGTTCTGTTCTCCATATTCATTAATGAGTTAGCAGAAGAAATAATTATTAGAAAAGGGAAACACGGGCTTCAGCTCTTACCAGATTTCTTAGAACTTGTTATTCTGATGTTTGCAGATGACATAATTTTATTCTCCGACTCTGTTGTGGGGCTTCAACATCAGTTAAATACTTTACACAATACGGCAATAAAGCTTGGTTTAACTGTTAATCTAAGTAAATCAAATGTAGTGGTATTTAGAAATGGTGGCTATCTATCAGATATAGAGAGCAATGGTTGTATGGGCATTCCAAGATGACTGTGCTGAATATGTACAGATACCTTGGAATTATCTTTCTACAGGTTGTCCTTTACGCACAGTTTTAATGATATGGCTAGCAAGGCTAAACGCAAAGTGATACAAATTTTCAGGCTTCTATGGTCTCTAGGTGAAAAGTCGCCAGCTATATTTTTCAAGCTGTTTGATGCCCAGATCCAGCCCATACTTAGTTATGGTGCTGAGGTGTGGGGTTTAACGAGCAATGTTGATATTTTGGAAAAGATTCATCTCTTTGCATGAAAAGATTCCTAAACGTTAGCGTAAGAACACCAAATTTGATGGTTTATGGGGAGCTGGGACGTTACCCATTGCAAGTCAATTTTCAGATCAGGACAATTAAATACTGGTTAAGAATTTTGCAAATGCCAAGTCATCGTTTACCATACAAAGCTTATCAAATGTTGCTACTACATATCATTATAATAACAATAACACATGGCTTCTACAATATGTTTTTTCCTTTATAGGCATGGGTTTGGCGAAGTATGGGAAAATCAAGGAGTGGGAAACATAAAAACATTTATTTGTTCACTAAAAACTACCATTATCAACGGATAAACAGAAGTGGTCCACAGACACATTGCAAAGTGAACGTTTCCAATTCTTTAGAACGTTTAAGAGTGAATTAGCACTATCTCCTTATCTGACTCATGTAAATCACTTGAAGGCCAGAATAAGCTTGATTAGATTAAGACTTGGAGTATCTCCACTAAAGGTACACAAGTTCCGTTTTCGAAGAAATTTGAATGAAGATGATCTGTCTTGTCCTTTTTGTATCGACCTAACTGAAAGTGAAGTGCACTTTGTTTTACAATGCCCCTTATACAACGACTTAAGGCAACAGTATATTCCTTCTAAATATTTTAGTCAGCCATCTTTGTTCAAACTTACGATGCTCCTTTCATCTGAAAACAAATCATTAAATACAAGGCTGTCTATGTACCTTGACAAAGCATTCAAAATACGCAAATTATATATTGACTTACTGTAACTTTTTCGATGGCTGGATTATAGGGCTATAATGCTCCTTATCAGTAGAGTTATCAGCAAATATCACAGTTATTACAGTAGTATTTGCATATATGGCATTAGTGGTTAAGTCATGCTGACACTCCATGATATGGCCAATGGCCTGATTATTAAACATTTCAGTGTTCAGTGTTCTCTCTCTCTCTCTCTCTCTCTCTCTCTCTCTCTCTCTCTCTCTCTCTCTCTCTCTCTCTCTCTCTCTCTCTCTCTCTCTCTCTCTCTTTATGTGCGTGCGTGCGTGCGCGCGCGTGTGTGTGTATGTGTGTGTGTGTGTATGTGCTGGCACGAGTGTGTGAGTGTCTGTGTGAGTGTATCTGTGCACACGGGCATGCAGGCCTCTCTCTCTCTCTCTCTCTCTCTCTCTCTCTCTCTCTCTCTCTCTCTCTCTCTCTCTCTGTGTGCGTGTGTGTGTGTGTGTGTGTGTGTGTGTGTGTGTGTGTGTGTGTGCTGGCACGAGTGTGTGAGTTTGTGTGAGTGTATCTGTGCACACAGGCATGAAGACGGTGTGTGTGTGTGTGTGTGTGTGTGTGTGTGTGTGCTGGCACGAGTGTATGAGTTTGTGTGAGTGTATCTGTGCACACAGGCATGAAGACGTTGTGTGTGTGTGTGTGTGTGTGTGTGTGTGTGTGTGTGTGTGTGGCATAAAGTCACGAATTACAGATGATACTGAGTGTGTGCATGAACTGGGTTGATCGTCCCTTTTCACTCACCTCCATCCCGTCAGCGCACTTGGTTAGAAACAGAACAACATTCCTAACTATATGGTAAAAAAAAGCACAAATAGTAAAAAAAAAAAAAAAACAAACAAACGGTAGAGATCATATCTTGCTAAGAATACATTTAATCGAATTGAAGCTTAATGACTGCCGCTATTTTGTATCAGTTTTGTACTTCTATGTGCCGGAGCAAACTTTGACTTTTTGCGGTAGGTTCACTATTTTGATCAGTGCTCATTTGTTTTGTAAAGATATCTCTTAGATTTTTTGCATGTTTTCTTCTAATACCCAGGGCTATAACATCATCAAATATTATTAGATTCTGTGTCTTCTGAGTATGATATTTAATCTTATAATTCAGATTTTTACAAAAAAAATATACTATGTAAGCATACATAGCCCCACAGCAGCAAAACATAAAAACATACAAAATCCAGCAACAAGTGGTTTTAGTGTTTATTGAACACATGTGTAAATGTCTGGTAGTGCATTCACAACCCACAATTGTTGTTTTATATGATAAATCTATGTATATCTTGGGTATGGTACAATCCAGGTATCAAGGGACACAATTTTGTTTTCTTAGGTAGGCTCACTAATATGTCCACTGCTCTTTCAATTCTTGACATATGTCTTAGATACTTGGGAAATGTTCTGGTCATATCCTAGGCTACAGCCAGATGTCACAATAAACTGATTTTGTATGTAGTGAGTAGACCAAATACATATATAATTATTAATGTTTTGTTTTGAAAAACAGACACTTTCAGAACAAAGACAAAAAATATAGCATAAAAATCACAATGAAATCCCACAAAAAACTGGTGTTAGTGTCCACTGAACTTCAGAACAAACATCTGTACACACAATAAAAGCTTGACAATTCATATACTTTTTTTACCCCCATCACTGGGGGCACTCCAGTCCAGGTAGTTTCTGTGTGCCAGAGCAAAATTTGATATTTTGCGGTAGGTTCACTAATGTGATCAGTGCTGATGTATTGGTGAAGATGTCTCTAGATTTTTTGCATTTTTTCTTCTTATACCCAGAGCTATAATATCACCAAATAATATTTGATTTTGTTCATTCTGAGTATAAAAGTTAATCTTATAATTCAACTTTTTACAAAAAAATATAACTTTGCATGCATACATAACCCCACAGCAGCAAAACATGAAAACATACAAATCCAGCAACAAGTGGTTTTAGTTTACTGAATACTTGTGTAAATATCTGGTGGTGCATTCGCACCCACAATTGTTGTTTTATATGATAAATCTATGTATATCTGGGGTACGGTACAATCCAGGTATCAAGGGACACAATTTTGTTTTCTTAGGTAGATTCACTAATATGCCCACTGCTCTTTTAATTCTTGACATATATCTTCCATACTTGGGAAATTTTCTTGGCATATCCTTGGCTACAGCCAGATATCACAATAAACTGATTTTATATGTACTGTGTAGACCGAATACATATATAATGATGGATGTTTTGTTTGAAATACAGATACTTTCAGAACATAAACAGAAAGTACAGCACTACGATCACAATGAAATACCACAAAAAACTGGTGTTAGTGTCCACTGAACTTCAGAACAAGCATCTGTACTCACGATAAAAGCTCGACAATTCATGTATTTTTTTACCCCTATCTTTGGGGGCACTCCAGTCCAGGTAGTTTCTGTGTGCCAGAGCAAAATTTGATATTTTGCGGTAGGTTCACTAATGTGATCTGTGCTGATGTATTGATGAAGATATCTCTGCATTTTTTGCATGTTTTCTTCTTATACCCAGAGCTATAACATCTCCAAATAATATTTTATTTTGTCCATTCTGAGTATAAAAGTTAATCTTATAATTCAACTTTTTACAAAAATTATACTTTGCATGCATACATAACCCCATAGCAGCAAAAACATTAAAACATACAAATCCAGCAACAAGTGGTTTTAGTGTTTACTGAACACTTGTGTAAATATCTGGTAGTGCATTTACAACCCCCAATTGTTGTTTTATATGATAAATCTATGTATATCTGGGGTACGGTACAATCCAGGTATCAAGGGACACAATTTTGTTTTCTGAGGTAGGTTCACGAATATGCCCATTGCTCTTTCAATTCTTGACATATATCTTACATACTTGGGAAATTTTCTTGTCATACCCTTGGCTACAGCCAGATATCACAATAAACCGATTTTGTATCTACTGAGTAGACCAAATACAGATATAATGATGGATGTTTTGTTTGAAATACAGACACTTTCAGAACATAAACAGAAAGTGCAGCACTAAAATCACAATGAAATACCACAAAAACTGGTGTTTTGTGTCCACTGAACTTCAGGACAAACATCTGTACTCACAATAAAGCTTGAGAAAGTACTCTTTTCCAACACATATCATTTGGGGTCACTCCAGTCCAGTAAAGTGGGAAAGAAGATGGGAATCACACATTATCCACAGCATCAGTCTGCACATCTTGCAAGCCTCTTGGGAATTGGTCGTGTTTAGCAGTGATCAAATAACAATACCAACACTGTGTTACTTCCAGTCCATTGATCTCTCTGTTTTCTTTCACATATGTGGTTTGGTTCACTCATGAACTAAATGCGAGTGATATGCCATCACCACAAAATGTAATATATAAAACACTGCAAAATCAACCCACACAGAACAGACTACTAAAGACAGCACTGAGCTACAAAAGCCCACACCACATTTGATGAAAGCACATTAACTACTAAAAAAAATACACTGGTGTCGCACAGAAACACCACACACACACAGAACCCTAGACAGAAGGATTAGGATCCCAGAATTACTGCCAATAAATGAACTTGGTGTGGTAGTCCACTACTAAACAAGACCAATTTCCGTACATCTGGGATCCCTATTCCGCCCTGATCAATATTTTTGTATGACACTTTTCTACTTATTTTATCAGTCTTTTTATTCCAAACAAACTGGAATATGCTCTATTGTATGGCATTCACAATTTCATTTGGGGGGGGGGGGGGGGGGGGGGGGGGGGGGGGGGGGGGGGGGGGGGTTGGTAGCAGTAGCCATAGAAACACTATTTTTGACAGAATCAAAGATTTTAGTACCGCAACACGACCAGTGGGTGTCAGCTGCCTTTTTAACCATATGTTATAAAGCACGTGTACTTCTCTAAACTTTTCCTCAAAATTGAAAATCACACATTCCTTCAAGTCATTAGTAAAACCAGATACCAAGTATTTTGAACCGTTCTGGGTTCCATTTCATGTGCAAGTGAGGCATGTATCTTATTCTCGAGTTCTTCTTACTACCTAGCCAAATTGCACTACTTTTTTCCATATTTAATTTCAATCCAGAGACATTTTCGAAACTTTCAATAATTCTTATCGCTTCTTCAAATGATTGCTTGTCCCATTCCTTCGTTAGTTCAGTGTCATCTGCATAATGTGAAATTTTGTTCTCTACCCCGGCAATCTTTATACCTTTAATCTTTTTGTTTTGTCTTATCATAACAGCTAGTATTTCAACACACAAGACAAATAAATAGGGTGAAAGGGGATCACTCTATCTGCATCCTCTCTGCACTTGAAACCAATTTGTCAAAGAACTATTTACAGAGACTGCAGCCTTAATATTTTGTGTAAAACGTCTCAATCCATCTACAAAAGTCAGGGCCGAAGCTGAATGCTCTGAACACTTTTAAACATAAACGACCAACTGAGAGAATCAAAAGCCTTTTCGAAGTCAAGACATATCAACAATCCAGGTTTCTTATAAGATTCTAAGTAATTAATCACATCATATATCAAGCGTATGTTATCCCCAATATACCGATTTTTAATCAAATCCCGTCTGATCCTCATTTATAAGTGCAGGTAATATCAATTTAAGCCAGTTAGCAATGCAAGCTGATCCTTTTTTGTATACGACATTTAAAAGGGAAAATTGGTCTCCAGTTTTTAATAAATTCACGTGGGTCCGTGCGTGCGTGTGTGTGTGCGTGCGCGCTAGCGTGCATATGTGCGTGCATGCCGGTATGTGTGTGTTCTCATTTCTTGATTGTTTTCTATTAAAGGAAGCTTTATGGACACTGTCACATAATTCTTTCTGGTTCTTTACTGATGTCACACGTTTCTTTTACGCTGTATTGTTAAACTCTTTCCTCTTCCTTACCAGTACATGTTAATATTCACGCGGAGTAACGGCATACTTTTGTCGATCCTTCTTACTCAGTGTCCTACAATTAAATCTAATAAGCCTTATTATCTATCGCCTAGTGGCTTGTGGTTTCACATTCTCGGTCGAGCCAGTCTCATGGTACCGTTTCTTTATTGACATGCACATACTTCTTCATACAATCAGCACAGTCTTTTAAACATTCATTGAATACTCTTAATGCTTCATTGACATCAGTATCAATTAAAACCATTGCGTTGCTCAACTCCTTGTTCATGTCTTTTTTTTTCTTTTTTTTTTTTACAAAGCGAATAATAAAAAAAAAAAAACACTCACGTATTCATTATACGAAAAGTTTGTTTGTTTTTTTTTCTATAATTTGCGCACGAATTTGTCTGTTTATTTTTCTTTTTTTTCATTTTTCTTTTTTTTTTTTTTTTTTTTTTCTTTTTTTTTTTAAGCAATGACTTCGTTATCCTGTGAAAACACGACTTGAGCCGCAACAGGCATGTGACCAGATCCACTCTTTTTCCACAATATATAAAGTTCACATGATTCATACACCAGTGATGATAACTCATTTAAAAATGAAAAAGTCGGGTGACTCTGTATCCAGAATCTGACCTTAAGGTCACCCTTACAAAAAGAAACAGATTTAATATATTTAAATCTAAGACAGTGCACATGCTCAAAAGTAATTATTTATAAGATCCAAATATTGATCCCGAGAATATTTTACTGAAGTGTAAGACTCGTGCTTAGATTGCTATTTAATAACACTGTTTGCCAAAAATTCCGTGAAAATATTTTGGAGTTCTGCTGTTAAAGTCTCCGCACAAAACCACATAAATAT
>JADBJO010003214.1:20000-25000 GCA_016801955.1 Conus betulinus
CGAATAAGATAGTAATGATGGCCGTCGAAGTGACGAATTTTCAACCAGAAATGTGTCTGAAAATGATCCGACTAAACTCACAACAGTATTAGGTAAAAGCGCGATGACAGTTTGTGTAACATCTACAAATTCAAATCAAACACATTTCTCATTCGCTATCGGTTCATGCCCTCGACTGTATGCGCAGTGTTGCATAGTGTGATTGATGATAGATTAGCCTTACAACAATGCCAAAGAGATCTTTTTAAATGCGCAGAAAGAATTCAAAAGGAAGCAATGATTGATTGATGATAGATTAGCGCTTACAACAATGCCAAAGAGACATCTTTTTTAAATTAGAAAGAATTCAAAAGGAAGCAATGAAATTAATCATGGGAACCACGAAGGAAACACCAGTTAAAACTATGTGATACGTACTTGACCTTCCTTCAAGGTAGGCAAGACACGAGCTAGAACAGACGAAGGCGTATTTTAAAGCACTTGGAAATCCACCCCCCCCCCCCCCCCGGCAGTAACGGAAAAAAGGCGCTCGACTAGGACCTGGAAAATCATGGGTAAGACAGGCAAAAGATGATATAAAACTTGTGCACCACTTACCAAAACTAAAGCTGGCTGCTTGCAGTGGGGGGCGGGGGCTGGTAGATTCTTTTTTTGAACCCTTGGTGGTGAGCACACCACAGAATCATGGACTGTGGTGAGTCTTTATTTGACGTCAGAGAGCACAGACACAATCAGCCGTGTCTCCCTGGTAAGTCCGATCCAGCGGACGAAAGGACTAGGAGCAGGCAATACAAATCGGTCTGCCTTTGAGATGGATTACAATGGTTCCCTCATGCAGCTTGTGAAGGGTTTTTCATAGTTATGATATATTTCTTTCGTTTTATGTTCCCATTTTCTTCATCTTCAACTCCCCCCTCCCCCCTTGCTGTGTGTGTGTGTGTGTGTGTGTGTGTGTGTGTGTGTGTGTGTGTGTGTGTGTGTGTGTGTGTGTGTGCGCGCGCGCCTGCGTGTGCGTGCGTATGCACGCGTGTGCACATACATGCTCATGTGCTTGCGAGCAGGAGGAGCATTTCTCTCATATGCTCATAGATCACATGCTCATCTGCGTGCACAGACGCTCTCTCTCTCTCTCTCTCTCTCTCTCTCTCTCTCTCTCTCTCTCTCTCTCTCTCTCTCTCTCACACACACACACACACACACACACACACACACACATAGACATAAACGCACACACGCGGGCATACACACACAAACATCAACACACACGCGCGCGCGCGCACGCACACACACAAAAACGCGTGCGTGCGCGCACACACACACCACACACACACACACACACACACACACACACACACACACACACACACACACGCACGCACACACACACACCTACACACACACATATACACACACGCTGGTGCACGGACTTGTACACACACACACACACACACACACACACACACACACACACACACACACACAGAGTCACATTTACTTTAAATGCTCTCTCTCTCTGTCTCTCTCTCTCTTTGTCTCTGTCTCTCTCTCTCTCTCTCTCTCTCTCTCTCTCTCTCTCTCTCTCTCTGCTATAAAATCACCAATATTACCTATTTTCATATTAACAATCAGCTGACATCTGTAATAAATGCAATAGGGTTATTCAACGAGGTTTGGAGATAAGATGGGTTTTCTAATAATAAGATCATTAAATTGTTTCAAGAGAAAATCAATGAAAATAAACTAGTCAGTAGCATTAGGAGTAAACATTGTATCACGTGACTTTTTTTTCAAAGCTCAGTAGCTGACCTAATTTTTAAAAGGACATTCATGCTTCACAGCGTGTTTGAAACCGCTAGTTCACAATACTGTATTTGGTTACACGTTTAAGCTGATCTTTCCCTTGCTTTCTTATGGCAGAACAATAAAGGATACCCCTAGATCCAGTCTTTTACAGTATTGCTCAGAGCAAAGTTTCTTGAACCGGAATCAATAACGTCCTGAATGTGCGTCGTACAATTTATAATTATTTAAAAACTATTTTGGGATAATTGCTATACCATTAGAGAGAGAGAGAGAGAGAGAGAGAGAGAGAGAGAGAGGAGAGGGGGGGAGAGGGAGAGAGAGGCGAGACAGACAGAGAGAGAGAGAGAGAGAGAGAG
This sequence comes from Conus betulinus, assembly GCA_016801955.1. Lineage (NCBI taxonomy): Eukaryota > Metazoa > Mollusca > Gastropoda > Neogastropoda > Conidae > Conus > Conus betulinus. The sequence continues at coordinate 22,160 of JADBJO010003214.1, forward strand.
AGAGAGAGAGAGAGAGAGAGAGATGAAGATGAATGAATGAATGAATGAATGAATGAATGAATGAATGAATGAATGAATGATGATTAATTAGGTAAGCTTACAAAGTCCATTCTCATACAGGGTAAGCGGTGGGAATGGGGCCTCTTCGAAAAATGAATGTCAAATAATAAACACAAACAATGTCTATGCCACGAAACAACATCGTGATTAGGGAATCAGATCACGGAAGCAATTAATAAAGGTCGTGCACTGATGTGATTATTATTGTGATTGACAAAATGCATACACGGTCATCAAGATTATCGTTACGCACAGCTGAATTGCTGCTGGAAGGCAATTGCAAAATTGTGTCTGTTTGTAGAAAGAACGCGGTCAATATTTCTCATTATTTTCTGTAGGTATGATATAATGTCACCGACAGTCACATTCTCTAGAGGCTTGTTCTGTTGTTTATTTACCTGAGAAATGTCTTTGTGCTCATCTCTATTCTACAAAGTATAATCACACCGACTTGTCATAGTGCCTTCAGATTTGCGTAGTGTATAGTCTGTGCATTTACTAGAGGATCGTCCTGTTCACAAATCACATCACAAAACTCATTAACACAGTTTTGATCAACACTTGGCTTCAATGACGTAAAGAGAGAGAGAGAGAGAGAGAGAGAGAGAGAGAGAGAGAGAGAGAGAGAGAGAGAGAGAGAGAGAGAGAGAGACACTTTGCCTATATCTGCTAAAAAAAAATATAATGGAGAGGAAGGATAAGTGAACTGATGACTGAATATCCTTAAAACAAGCAGCCAAAGACAAATTCATAATGAAACAGGTTAGCAATAAAGGAAATCATGTAGACACATAGTGGTGCACAATACCTGTTTGCTGACGATGTTCTCAGTGTTGTTCTGTGAGTCAAACTTCTGGTTTAGCACCAGGCACCCATAGTCAAGATCAGTATTGTTGGAAGCCATGACAGTCAGGTCAGAGTGATTTAACGATGGCATATGTGTCATGTTGAAGTTATCTGTGTTTTGTATGGGTAAAGTGAAAGATCTCAGTGAACTGAACTTTCCAAAAGTAACTGAGACTTTGGTGTCACTTCCACAGGATCATCATTTTTTGTGACGGTGTGCATGTAAAGTTGGGCGTTTAAATACAGTTTTGGCACGGTTTATGGCTGTGGAGTCTATCAAATCCTGGTATTTTGTTAGGCAGTTGACGGGATTTGCCTGAACTTGAGCAGCTAACAATCTCTTAAAGAAACCCACCAAAGTCAAGTGAGTGTTTCATATTTCTTAAATCACTGTTACAAAAAACTGAGAGATACTACTGGAGTACTGGCTGGTCCTGCTTTGGTTTTCAGCTCATGAATATTCCTCAATGAAAACGTGGCTTTTGATAGCTTTGTAATGAGCATTGGTTACTGGTAAAGTGGTTACGTTTTACGTTTTCAGTGGATGCCATTTGATCGCCTAGTACATTTTTAGGTGAACTTTGAACAGTATATGATACTGCTCTCTCTCTCTCTAAAGACGCGCAAAGTGCCGAAGTCTCTCTCTCTCTCTCTCTCTCTCTCTCTCTCTCTCTCTCTGCAAATATTCCCAAACAGAACGAAAACACGCGGCGACTGGTTTGATTGGGAATGTACGGTGACTAAGAAATATGTTAGACGTCCATTGAGAACTAGCCGCCGTACGAACGATCCCCAAAATGTCCAGGAAGACGTCATTTCAAGACGAGAATATAAAAACGTATTTAATTTTTTTTTTTTTAAACCCAGAAGGTTTTCAACAAACTGTTACTAGGTAAATTAGTTACGTCAATAAAAAGTGCAAAGGAAATATGTAAAAGGAAATATGAAAACACATGACGGATTTTAGACAGTTTCACATTATGTTGTGCTGTTGTGTTACCAAACAATTTTCGAGGCGAATGTTTCGCCCCATATGATGAAGTCTCATAATATGATGACTTGTTGAAATCCTTTGCAGACCGTTTTACTCTTGCAGAGTGTTTGCTTTGCTTGCTGTTGTGGAAACTTTGTTAGTTTTGTCTAAGGCATAGCGAATGTTTCATGAGAACATGGTGCCAAAACTGGTTTTGTAATATTTGTTCTTCATCTGTGTGCATCTCATTTTCTGATGGTAGTGTATTTACTGTTCACTGGCATTGCAGACTGGGCCTATGCTGGTCGTTACATTTGGAATGGAACTGCGTGGAAAAAGAGCTCTGCATGCACCATTGCGGGGTCTGTCCTGTCCTTCCTATCCTCTGAGGTATCAGCCTTCCTAATCCGTTCTATCATTTTGGATCGCTTTCTTGGGCTCCATTTTTCCTTTCACTAGTATCCGGTTTGGATCCAGAGCATCTCAAACAAGTTGTGGCATCATTTGGACACTGGGATTCATGCTGGCAATGGTGCCTTTGCTCCCAGTAACTTCAGAGATATTCTCCACCAGACAGCCATTTGCGTTCCCCTGCCTGTCACCAGATCTGACTTCCTGGTTGTATTTACTCGTTCAGTATAATGATTGTTTGCAATCTGATTCTGTTTTTGTAAGTGGTGTTGGTCAGCTTCTTATGTACTTGTCGGTGAGCAAAACACTATATCTATACAGTTAACAGAGAAGCCAGACATGGGCACTAAGTCTGTACAGTTCAGGGAAAGCAAACATGGCCTGGTGTCTTCTATCTGTAACAGTGTCAGACTTTTTTGTGCTGGATTCCAGTTGGTCTGTTGGGGACATGGCTGACAGTGCTGTCGTCGTTTCAGGGGAGATCAACGTCGGAATGGCCATTTTTGTTTTGCCACTCGACTCAGCAGTCAGTCAATGTCTCTACGCTTTAA
>JADBJO010003214.1:30000-45000 GCA_016801955.1 Conus betulinus
ACTAGCAAAGTACACAAATTAGTGAAAGAAATAAAGCGTCACGCCTATGACGTAAAAAGTAATAGTACTTCAGGTGAGCCCCCCCCCCCCCCCCCCCCCCCCCCGACTGGCCCGGGGGGGGGGGGGGGGGGGGGGGAGGGGGGATTTGCCATTGTGTTTTTTTTCTGAAAGTTTAGACCATATGCTATCATCATAGGATGTCAATAAAAGATTGGTTGGAGCTCTTGAGAGCAACAAGGTCTGGAAGAAATCACCCGTTTCCTACGCTAAAAAAAAGGGGGGTAGGGGTGAAAAACATGCTATTACTCATAGCATAATGCCTTAAAAATCCAATACAAGTTGTTTTTAAATGCGCTTATCCTTGCTCGACATGGGCATACCAAATGTGACGTGTTTAAAGCACAATTGTAGTAATAGCATCCAAATAAACATGACATAGCGTTAATTTGGCATTTTTTTTAACACGTTTAGCGCACCAACGTATTACTCTTTAAATTGGTTTTGAAAAGGATACAACTGAACAGAAACTGTTAACCTGTTTTAAAATGGTGTCAAGAAAATGGTTTAGTAGAGGTTGGGCCAACCTGCTTTTAAACCATGACCAAAGGATCTGTTTCATCACAAGCGAGTGATGACTGAGTGTTGCAGTATGCGCATGTCCACCATTAAGAAGATTGCACCTTTACACAGAACTGTTGACAACAGATTCTTCAGTGTCAAACCCTTCCTCTTGAACAGCATCACAAAGATTCACAGTTTTCAAAGTCACCGTTCTCCTCCTCAGGAGTTTGCAGGTCACAGGGGATATCAACAAGTTCACATGGAAGTATATCCTCCTGCACCAGTCGATCTCCAAACCACTGTCTGTTGTCTTCCGGCCTCTGCCTGACGGCCCATCAATGGCTGGTTGAGCACAATGGACATGCATCCAAACCTCCACGTTAGAACAGAAGATAAAAGGGTAAAGATGATAAATCTCATAGCCGTTTTACGGCCTCGGCAATGACTAACTTAGATTTCGGTCTCAGGACTCAATCCTTTTTATGTTCAAAATGTCATATTCAGGCTATTCTGTTACCCCAGGCCAGGTCAAATAGCATTTGTTTAACTATAGTTATCAACAACAATACTACTGTAGGTCTCCGTCGGTTGTAGCTGACCACGGATAGAGTACATCTAATCTAAGATATAGCTATCTGACTTGGCTGTCTGCTCAGCCCAAGCAGTGTCACCTGTGGCTGTAGAGTTTGATGCGAGAGTGGCAGTCTCTATCAAAGCGGTCACATCTGCACGTTGACAATGGTTTGTTTCCCTGCCATCTTCTTCTTGCATGTTTGGTTTTCTGCTGCAGCAGCTGTCAGTTTATCTTCACTAATCTGCACAACAGCATGCGGTCTGGAGGAATGACAGCATTCCTTCAGACCTTATCAAACACTGCAAGACTACCCTGCAACAACAACAACTATCATGTTAGATATAATGTAATAACTATCAGTAAGATATAATACCTGGCAGCTGACTCGCTCTGTGTACATCCGCAGGGATGACTGACTGGGAGGTAGGAGGCTCAGGTCAGCTCTGTTGAGAAGGTCAAAGCGGACCTGGTTGATGTTCCTGCTGCTTTTGGGTCTGCCATACAGACAACAGACATAGTGTTCAAGGTTGTCCACTAAATCAGAAGACAGTTCTGGCTTCCTAGTGCTCGGAAGGCATCATGAAGGAACAGCTCCTTGTGAACGCATTGAAAGCCCTGACTTCCCTTTGCTAACAAAAGAACTGGTGGAATCACAGCCGGAAAAAGCATGCAGGCCAAGGAGTGCTTCACAGTATTCCTGTCCATACTTGGCAGCAAGGTCTGTGGGTGGAAAGCAGCCTCCTGTAGTTTCCAGTGCCAGTGTCCAAGTATACCGTTGCATGGAGCTGGGAACTGAAGTGTAGTAAAAGCAGAAACACATCAGTGTCTGAAGAGCGCACAATTATACCCTTGGAGTCAGAAGCATTCTTGTTCTGATGAAAACAATGAGGGATGATCCTCGTGTCCGCTTCTTCCTGAGTGGTAAACAGTTCTTGAACTGGTGAGGCTTCCACAGTCTTGCCATCCATGGAGGAGAGCTTGAAGCGATTGGGCCCACATGTCACAAACAGATCTCTGTTCAGGAGTGTGGCAGCATGGGAATCTTTTCTCCATTCAGAAAGCAGGAATTTGATGAGCTGGCTCTTGTTGTCACCATTTTTCATAAACCCTTTCTAGTCTCTGGGGGTCTTAGTGTTGGGAACCTTCTGAAGAAATACTTCACCTTCTCCCCGACGAGAACGTTCCATTGATTTGATGGAGTTGTGGCTGTACATACATGCCACATGATCAATTCTCTCTGTGGATAGCAGATTTTTCAGGATTCTGTCTGCCAGGTCTCCAAATGTTGGGGGTAGAGAGGTAAGTGACTACAGATGGAACATTGCGTCAATTATGTGATGGCATTTCCCCTGACTGGTTGCTCCTTCATCTATGTCTCCTCCAAGAGATGCACGAGCTTTGCTTTCTCTGTCTTTGCAGGCAAACCATCAGGAGATGCTAGGGCCCAAGTCACTGGACTCAAGGGATAGCTCATGACCTTCTGCTAACTGATGTTATTTTCCTGCGAGATCATGAGAAGTTGTCCGAACATGTCTCCCTGCGCTGCCACTTGCACCAGTCTGTTCGAAGATGATCGCAGAGTCTTTGTCTTCTGCAGTTTCGCAAATGTCTTCAGCTCCACGTTTTTTCAGAGGAGCATGGGAATCTCAGAGCTTTCTCAACCAGTCGTTCTGTCACGAATTGGCGATGGGCTTCCTTTCTTTCTGCATCTGCTGATAGAAATTTTCCTTGAATGCTGTCTGGTGCTTGCATTCCTGGTGAGAGACAGAAGAGACTCCTCTCTTCCACTGAAAAGGGATCCGTGAAGCTGCAGAAGGAATCCATCATGGTTTTCACACACTCCTCACTGGCTCTAGTCTCTGCACATGTCAGGTCTTTGTGAACTTTGACATCATCCCCAGTAATGCCAGCCATCTCAAGCGTTGCAGCAGCAAGAAAAGAAGCTCTGACATGACGTATCATGCACCAGTGAAGGTAGGCAGCACTGTGTTTCTGCTGAATCCTATGATCCCACCCGCAGATTTTGCATGGCAGTTGATCGTTTGCTCAGTAGTTTGGTCAACTGGCACTCTGCATGAAGCAACTGTTGATCTCGACACACTGAGTCCTCCATGTTGCAGGAGTTCTTCTGCTGAGGGATGGTTGTGCTTGAGATTCAGAATCCTCAGGAAATATACTGTGGCGCGTTTCTTGAGTAGTTCTGGCGATCCATCACAAAGGGCAGAGGGCACATTTTCTCTGTGCATGAGAAGTGCAAGTCCAAGTCATTTTCTTTGGTAGCCCGGAGGAGACACTGAATAGCCACACTCTTTCAGCATACTGCAACCATAACTGCACTTCCTTTCCCTTTCTTTCCCTGTAATAACGTCCTATTGAAGTTCGAGTACAGTCTGAAGAGGAGAACAACAGATGGCTTCCCAAGGGTGTCTTCAAGCTGACGTCTGTTTTGTGCACCCTGACAGATCTTCAGACAGCTGGTTCAGAACATCTGAAGCTTCTGTCGATTCCTTCAAGAATGTCTGAAGAAGCAACCGCTCAAGAGCCTCCAGAATAACCTTGTGGTCTCCCAGGGCACGATTGTAGTACTTTCCTGCCAAGACAGCATCAATCGACCCACTTGAGCAGACTCCTGACTGCACATCGATCTCTCCAATACCAGATCCCCTCATGAGTTTTTTCAGTGCTGCCATGTATGAATACAGAAAATGGTCCTTGAACCGGTCATTCTGCCAAAAATCATGTATGCCTTTCTTGCAACAATCAGGTCACAGGTGAGCAGAGTGTGTGTTTCTGGCCCACTTCCCTTGTTGAAGCATCAACAGAAACTTGGAGGATATGTTGAACAGTAGCGTTCTCGGTGACGGGATGTAGAACTGGCTGCATGTAGTCAACCATTGACTGGTCATTCACCATACCCAGATTCCTCCCAGTGAGTGACACCCAGCCTGCCCAGATTCTGGTTTTCTGATTTAGATCTGGTTTATGTATGAAAAATGTTTTTACTCATTGCCTACAACTCTTGTGCTACGACCACTACTACTACTACTACTACTACTACTGCTTCTGCTTCTGCTGCTGCTGCTGCTACTACTACTACTACTACTACTACTACTACTACTACTACTACATGTGGTTTAATGTTAGATACATTTCAGACTGCTGACGATGATGATCATACTGGAGAATGGTAGTAAGCCAATCTTAAATAAACGTTAGCGAACCGCTAAGAGAAACGTGGGCAAACGAGTCAGAAGACAAAACACGAAGCGTTTCGACCTCTTAGGTTTTCTTCAGGCAAGACACAAACAAATAGGACAATGAAAATGAATGAGTTTGTCACTTATCTTTGAAATCTTCAGCGTAAGGTAGGCATTGAATGAAAACGAGGCCTCGTTCATTTTCATTGTCCTATTTGTTTGTGTCTTGCCTGAAAAAAAAAGACATAACAGGTCGAAACGCATCGTGATTTGTCTTATAACTCGTTTGTCCACGTTTCTCCTTGCGGTTCGGTAACGTTTATTTAAGATTTGTTTAGATTTCAGCCAGCAGTCGTCTCACTTTGCAACTAGACAGTAAGCCAGTTTGTTTTACGTTTTTTTTAATACCGGAACTTGGCGCCAAATACTGTCAAATACGCATTTTTTCTGAACAACATTACTATCTGTAAATGGCACAACCATCCTTCTATCAGGAACTACAAACCACTTGACGATAAATGGATTAGTGCCATATCGACAGGTCTTTAACTAAAGTATACCCTCTAATCGCAAATATAGAGCCCAAAGAAGGAAAATTCGCTAGTAAACATGGTTATATCTCAAAAGAGCTCCAATAAATCAATTGTTGACTTATACATTTTAGCTTATGATGTGAAAAGACACAAGAAAATCTTAGTGGCAACATCCCCCCCCCCCCCCCCCCCCCCCCCCCCCCCCCCCCCTTCTCCATCCCTCCGGGGTCACCTTTCCGTTCTGCACCTGAAGCGCTATAAACTTTTGAAGACAACGTAAGAATTATAAACTCATTCCGTTTGCTTACGCATCAAAAATAGTTTCATTGTTTTGCAGAAATCCATGCTCCAATAATACAACCAGGTGTAACATCTTATATTTATACATTAATTAAGCGAAATAATCTAGTAATTGCTCTGTTATTCAGTCTATCAAGTGTTGTACAAAATAATAGCCAACCAGTGAGTGGACGGTGGAATGATTTTATAACAGATAAGCTCAGAAGAGCGAGAAGAAGCAGGCAGGTAAGACTGCGGTTGACGAAACAGCATTTTTGAAGAGGAAGAAGTCACCACCCGTATGAGAGCAAGTTCTGGAAGAGGCCACCCAGTACTTGAACGACAAGACATAAAGGGGGAGATCCTGTGAGCCAGCGACGGAGTGTCAGATCGTTGACTCAACGACCGTCACTGGATCGTCGCCAGTGTTTGGCAAACAAGGGCTGCACTGAGGTAGACACACTCATTTATTTCACATAATACTTCGATCATACTATTATTCCAATTTTAACTAACCGGTCACACTACCAAATCCGTTTGTGCAAGTCGTATTGTTACGCCGCGTCTGTTTATAACATAATATACGACTCAAGTTCTATTCCGAGTTCCGATGTATTTTATTCACTTATGGTCTGATATATAACATCGTTGCACCGTGATCGATTTATTGCTGCGGTTGACAAGATGATCGACATTCTCATCTATCGATCACCCCATCCATACATCATATGTTGCATTGGTCATGCTTTATTTTCAGCGATCTTTATATCCCGTGCAGATCGACTCCACCCAGCAATATCACGAATGACGAGCAACATTGTTTTGAAGCCATTATACTTACCATATCCCTAGACTGTAGCAAATAATGTTCACAACAATATTGATCAATCAGTGAATGAATGAAATGAAATAGTAACGAGCTATGGAACAATGTTTTTAATGGTGACGAATTTTTTGTAAAGATTTTTTTATTTTAAAGAAAGAATGAGTGCAGTAGAGAGAATGAAGGATGACTATGTTCCATACAGGCAGAGCAGGAAGCTGAGAGAAACATAGTGTATTTATAGATCACTAAGAAGCGGCGGTGTGTCACCTTGCAAGATTTTTATATTTTCATTCCGATCACCGTCTGGCTCCATCAAGACGCCCACTACGAGAGACGAGACAGGGAAGTTAAGTCACCCTGTAAGTTCATCATCAGGCCGACAACACCGAGATTCCCATTCCACATCACCAATCATCCTTCGCTTCACGAGCTAAGTACATTTTATTTTCATCATTCAAGTATACGTTGTACATCCAGCAAGGTCTTCAGCAACCAACCGCACAAGAACAGTTCAACAAATTTATAGGAAGAAGTGACGTTGCAAAAAACTGTGTTTTCGTTTTATTTCTTTTCGTTATTGATTTGGTTAATGTAAAGGAAAATAATGCATTGATAACATCTTCACGAACCACGTACTTCACCATTGCATCATTCACCTCGCCTAGGCCCATCAAAACACATATTCGCCAAATTATCTGCAAAACTTAATGTCATTAAATTATTGTTCATTCTACATCTCGCACTCTGTTGTATATTGAAAGAGAAAGGGAGGTGTGTGGTCATTCCATTCTTCCGCAAGCCCAACAAATGAAAGTGTATGTGTGACATAGAACTTGAGTTGTATATTATGTTATAGACAGACACGGCGTAACACACACACACACACACACACACACACACACACACACACACACACACACACACACACACACACGCACTGCACGCGCGAGCGTTCACGCGCAAGCGCGCAGTAGCTTCTGCATATACTCTCACACAAGCACCACCTGCATACACACATACATACACACATACAGAGAGAGAGAGAGAGAGAGAGAGAGAGAGAGAGGGCGACTCACCTACAAAGTACCTGATAAAGAAGTTGGAAGGACCAATAAAAAGGCGGTATGTGTCCTCTGCCGACCTACAGAATGTGACTGTGATCACCATAAAGTCTACAAGCGACAGACAGACGATGCAAAAATTGATGCTCTCTCTCAACCCCTGTCTGTAGAAAACAGCGGCACTGAGGAGGTTGCCTGGAACCCCCACCAAGAAGAGAAGTGGCACGACGACTGCAAGAGAGCGATTGTTAGCACCCAGGAATGTATCTGAAATTGATTCAGACTAGCTCATGAAAGTGAAAGGTGCAATAACTATAGAGCTTTTGTGGATTATAACATGTTTACGTCAAGGACAATTGCTGTTCACTAGCCATTTAATGGCAGTTTTATATATAAAACTGTGTTAAGAACCGATATATTTTTCATTTCATCGCTAGTTGTCAGAGACGACAAATCAGTTTCATGTGCTTTAAAGAAATGTAGAAACAAAGTCACGCACTCACTCACTCACTCACTCACACACACACACACACACACACACACACACACACACACACACACACACACATATATATATATATATATATATATATATATATATATATATATATATATATATATATATATATATATATATATATATATATATATATATAATGCTGAACAATTAAGTAGTGGGGGAAACCAAGTGCAGGTTAACAATTCTTCCATCATTATAGTAATGATTTGGCAAAGATTTGAAATGGAGAAAAAAAAATTGGAGATGAAGGAAATGGGAAAATGTATATCATAACTATGAAAACCTTTCACTAGCTGCATGAGGAAACTATCGCAATATATATATATATATATATATATATATATATATATATATATATATATATATACATTTATATATATATATATATATATATATTTATATATATATATATATATATATATATATATATATATATATTACATATACATGTGTATATATGCACCTATCTATCTATCTATCTATCTATCTGTCTGTCTGTCTGTCTATCATATGGCATAATACTGTTAGCTCATTACCTCTTGACTGATGATGTTATCAGGATTGTTCTGGGGGTCATACTCCGGTTCCAGCACCAGACATCCATGATCGATGCCAACGACATTGGAAGATGGTACTGTCAGACCAGAGTGACTCGGTGATGCCGCTTGTGTCACGTGGAAGATGCCTGTGGTCCTACCGGCTACAGTGGCTGATCGCAGAAAACTCCGATTCATTGTATGCAGCAGTTCCGAGCTCTAGGGGTCTGTCACACGTTGCTCGGCAGAGGGATGCAATAATTCCTGGCTGTGTGTATGTGTGTTTATAAGTAATTTTAAGGTGTGTTTTACGCCATAAAGGCAATAAAGACGCGCAAAGTGCCGAAAGTCTCTCTCTCTCTCTCTCTCTCTCTCTCTCTCTCTCTCTCTCTCTCTCTCTCTCTCTCTCTCTCTCTCTTGACTCGACTGCCAATGATATCCTCGTCCTCTCATGTACATCTAGCTGTAAATGGGTATGTGTTCTCCTTAAGAAATGAAGGAGATAAAGAGACAACGCATGAACCCCCGTATATTATTATTATCTCTTCTTCTTTCTTTCTTCTTCTTCTTCTTCTTCTTCTTCTTCTTCTTCTTCTTCGTCTTTTGCTCTGTTGTCCTAATTCTGAGGGAAGTAGTTAAGGCGATTGGCAGATTAATGTACAGTCATAGTATGTCTTCACATAATATTCAGGGAAGAGAAATTCATTTTGTGCTAATACATTTTCTGTCAGGCTTTGTTTCCATTGTAGAGATCGAACAGTTTGGCACTTTTGAACAGATGAAGCCATACAGAGGTGTTTACTTCAGATCAGCTGGGTCCAAATACATACATACGTTCTAATGTTGATACTTGAATCTAGTGTCAGAATCTCGCGTCACGTTTGTTGATTTTTCAAAATAAAAGTTCTAATGAAAATTAAGAGTCAGCTCTCATAGTCTCTTTGCCCAACACCGGATTTCCAAAGGGGTTGTCTCCTGTCAGGATTAGGACGCATTTTTCTTTGAAAACTGCACCCAAATTAGAAAACACGTCTTGATTTTCTGACCCAAAGAATATCGTTGAGGCTGTGTTAAGGACATACACGATCATTGGGCTACTGCGATCAAAAAAGTCTGCTTACAAAGGCATTTGAAGGAATAGTATAAAACACTGCATCAGAGGCCTCAGATCCCTTTATCTTAGTCCCTTCCTTTGCTTATCACAAGAAGGTGGACGTAAAGAAGATCATTGCGGGTAAGAACAATGCCCAATGTTTGTAGAATTATCAAAATACAGACTAGTGATAACGTTCTGTTTGATCCTTCTCTGTTACATCTGTTTTTATTTTCAATTATGAAACGGGTGTCATTTACCTGCAGCTCTCTTTTTACTGAGCAAGGTTTTTTGTCTGCTGGCGTTGCAGTAAAACAAGTCTTAAAGGCCAACGAAAGCCATGCCACCAAAGGCTATCAAAAACTATGATATGATCAAGGCGCATCAGGACACATAGAGCATGTAGTGATCAATACAACGATAGAAAAAGAAAACAATAAATTCATTCCAAATTGTGAACCCTTGTTCAGGAACGCGTGCATTCACCTGAAGCCTTTTCCTGCTCTAATCAAGATGATGTAGTCTTCCATCTACGAATCACTCTATCTTAATGTATTGCTGTCTCATATGAGAGGACGTATGCGACAACGCAGATAATGTTCTGGCATGAATTTGCTCAAGCGCATATGAAAGGGGGGAAAAAACGACGAAGATATTACATTGAAAATTGTCAATCCAATGGGAATTTTCCAGCATCATACTAATGATCATGTACCAGTCATTCCCCTGACCGCTGGAGTCGTTGGGGGGACGTAATGAGGCAGCCGCCGTTTCTCTCCAGGCTCTTCTGTTGGTGGTTGTCGTGAGGAGATCTGGCATGGTCATTTTGGTGCAGTCCTTTACAATGTCGGACCAGGTCTTTCTCTGCCGTCCTCGTGTGCGCCCTCCTTCAACAGTACATTGAAGGATGGTTTTGGTAGGGTGTTGTGACGAATGACATGGCCAGGTCATGCCATCTTTCGTCGTTTGATGGTTGCCAGAAGTGGTTCGTGGGGCTCAACTAGGTTAGTGACCAGGTTCCGCCTCATAATCATTGATCTTGTGTTTTGTGTAGGAGATGCGGAGTAGTTTCCTCAGGCACCTGGTCTCAAACGCCTGGATTCTTCTTTCTGTTTCGGCCATCAGTGTCCATGTCTCGCAACCATATATAGAGGATGGAGACCACTAGTGACTTGTAGAGCCGGAATTTTGTGTGGAATTTGATGTTGCTCCTCCACACTGTATTCAGTCTGGCCATCGCTGCTGATGCGGAGTTGATCCTGATTCGGATTTCTGCTGTACAGGTGCCATCTTTGGACAGAGTTGCTCCCAAGTACCTGAAGTTGGTCACTTCTTCCAGGGGCTCCCCATTCATGGTTATGTTGGCACTGCTGTCAGTCGTGCTGTTGACCATGACCTTTGACTTCTCTGTGCTGACATACATGCTGTAAGCACTTGCTCTTGTGACAAGTCTGTTTGTAAGATACTGGAGCTCGGTGTTGTTGCCCCCCACGAGGTCGATATCGTCTGCGAAACGAAGGTTGCAGACCGGCCTGCCGTCAATGCTGATGGAGGTGTGGTGTTCTTCGGGGGCCTCTTGCATGATTCTCTCAAGAAAGATGTTGAGAAGGACTGGGGATAGTAGGGCACCCTTGCCTGACTCCGTCTGTCGTCGAGAAGGACTAGCCCTGCTGGCTATTGAGAAATACTGTGCTGCTGGAGTGTTCGTAGAGGGCCTCGATGACTTGGACGAACGTTGAAGTCTCTGAGAATCTGCCATAGGCCGTTGTGCCACACCCGGTCGAATGCCTTCTTAAAGTCAATGAAGTTGTGGAAGAGGTCCTTTTGGTGTTGTAGATGCTTTTCAATCAGGACTCGGCAGTTGAAATTTGTTCCACAGTGTTCCGCCCTCTTTTAAAACCTGCTTGTTCTTCTGATCGCAGTTTCTCAGCCTGGGATTTCAGTCGGTCGAGGATGATGCAAAGCATGACTGCTGGGGTGGGTGATCATGTATATCTTTCATAAAAACGAATGTCAGGTTAAAGCAGATATGGTTTTTCGACATTGCACTTTCAAGGAGTACAGACGGTTCCTATCCTCTTCATCAGACATTTCTGAGTTCGTGTGTGTGTGTGTGTGTGTGTGTGTGTGTGTGTGTGTGTGTGTGTGTGTGTGTGTGTGTGTGTGTTGTGTTGTTGTTGTTGTTGTTGTTGTTGTTGTTGTTGTTGCTGCTGCTGCTGCTGCTATTGTTGTTCCTGTATTCTCGTTCAACATTTTGCTTCTTCCTGCTTTTTGCAGTATCCGTTTTCGAATTTTAGATGGAAGGGCATGTGCACAGTATCGTATAGTTTCCAGTGTTTTACCGAGACGACCTTTTCGGAGGTCAGATTTACCAGTTCACCTCATTCGATCACCTGTCTGAAGTATGAATGGAAGTTAAAAAGTAACGTCCATTGCAATAACTTTTTTAAGTTTTTATTTTCATAATTTCGTCTTTGGAACAAGAGTTCCTCACTTGTTCGTTATTTACTGTTTACTGTTCTCTGCCTCATCTAAGATTTCCCTTCATACCAGTTAAAGCGAGATTAAAGGAACTTTTTGCTGTTCTTCTGCGTGCTTGTTTAACTATATTCCAGATCTAAAAGGCTGTATCAGTTTTGAGTATATGTTAATTTGTATTTGTTCATTTCTCCAGTTGCTGTGTAGATGTGTTAGGTACATTGATAAGCTAGGGACATCCTTTTCGGGGGATGTCTCCGTGTTTATTCCATGTGCTCTGTACTGTCATATCTGCTAGGTGATTAGGTGAGGTAAGAAGCGTTTGTTTGGAGTTACAGGCGTGTATTTGTTTCTCCATGAGAGCAAGAGTTACCTTTCTTTTCGTTATGTACTGTTTACTGTGCTCTGTCTCATTTAAGATGTCCTTTTACACCAACCAAACGAGGTTGTCTGTACCTGTTACTGTAAATCAGTGAGTCTGTTTGACTCTATCCAAGATTAAAAAAAAAATCTGTACCAGTCTTCGATACAAGTTAATTAGTGTTTGCTTATTCCCCCGTTGTTGTTGCTGTGTAGATTATGTAAAGCACATGGTATATTGACAAGCTTTGGTGATGTGTCCGTCTTTGCTCTGTGTTGTCATTTCTCTGCCAGGCGATTCGGTGTCGTAATTAGCATTCGTTTTTGGAGTTATGGGCGTTTATGTGTTTCTTCGTGGGAGCATGAATACCCTACATGTCCGTTGTTTTACTTCAGTCATGAAATTGACAGATACATGCAGTTTTTCTTTTTTCTTCGCAATTTTTTCCAAATTTAGGTACTTGAGGGAAACGCTTCATAGCATACGTATGCACTTTTTTCCATCTCCGAATTTCCATGTAAACCCGAAATTTCAGCTGCATATGTTAGAAGAGGTTTGATCTGTATATCAAACTGTGACGGGTCTCCGACACTCCCCCTCGTTATTAAAATATGATTATCATAAGCAGGGATGCAGGGGGTTACAGACAGAAGTATTTACGCTTTTATAACCAAAATGCGCTCTCGCATAGGCACACGCACTCTGTCACTCACATCGGGCCCGCACAAAGGTGACGGTAAAACAATAACATTTCACAGAAAATAATTAACTTTTAATTAACTTGACTCGAGCCCCCACCAGTCACTACACAACACAATTATCTGTATCATACAACAATGTAAACATCATACAGACAATCTCATAAATCGCATCCCCTGTTCTTCACTTATTCTTACTTAATCAGGAAAGACAATATTCCACTATTCTGTTTGCACACTTATAAACTTGAGAACAAATGAAACGTCCATAACTTGCCAGCATTCCTTGGATGACCGTCAGTTTCTCTCATCCCACTGTGTGCGACCACGAGCTGAAGCTGCCACACTGTTGTGTCGTCCCGATTGGCCAAATCCCAGTTGGGGGACACTGGCAACGTAGCTTGAGTCGCACCCTCACACCAAGTTTCCTGGACTCCACCACACTTCACCCTCTCCACGAAAGGGCTCCTGTCGGCCTCTCCCACAGGTCTTCTCTGGCTGCAAACACCCCACCGTTGTCTGGCAGCTCCCTGTCTAGGCTCCAACAGGCTAACACGTCTTGCTGTCGACCGTCCCCGCACGGGAGACAATTCTTCTCGTCGTCGGCTCCGAGGCTACAGCAACCTCCACTGGCTTACGTCCCCACCCAGGAGACAACGAGGCGACAGCAAACCTCTGCTTCTCGCTGTATTTTCTTGAGCCCTCAGCAAGACGGGCGAGTTCACTTTCCCTTAAGTGAGTCACACACCCTTCATGGTTCTCTGAGCATCTTATATCCATTCTCAAACAAGAGAGAACCCGAGTTTAAACTGGTTCAACCAATGGAATCACTGCACACACACACACACACACACACACACACACACACACACACACACACACACACACACACACACACACACACACACACACATCACACGATTTGTACCAATAACTCCCAAGTTATTTTTTTTTCCGCCAATGGAATCACTAGTCACCTACACACACACACACACACACACACACACACACACACACACACACACACACACACACACACACACACACACACACACACACACACCACAGCTGCTGGCGCCAACAAAGACTTGGGTACCAAGTGGTTGATGCATAACCTCATATACAAACTCATGTTCCATTCCCCAAAGCTACCCATTATACTAACAGCCTGGACTTCTCTACCAGCCAGGACTGATGCTTCACGTATTTGCTACCTCTACCGACAACAAGGTGCAAACCACTCGATAGGTCGAAGCCTTCCATTCATTCCTCAGAAGAAGAACGACTGAATGGTCGCTGTACTCTGCCTGCAGGCTGACGGTCGCCTACCCGTGACGGTCACCTGACACGATTGCCTTCCTTTCAGCCCAGTGAATAGCCAGTACTCAAGTGACACTCTCTCTTTACTCAGGACCGGCAGGTCGGCATGTTCTTGTTACTATCCTTCGGACATGTGAAACATTTTCCAGTAACTCTCCCTCTATCAGTAAACGACTCGGGGTATTCCCCTCTGGTGGTGCCTGAATTCGCACACTTGAAGAACCCAAGGAACATGCTCTCAACAACAGCAAAACTACCCTTAATTTGCCTAAATGCTCGAGAACATTCGGCCGACTCATGACACAAACATTTTCCAAAATATACCACAATTCAGTTTTCTCAGGGATTTCAGAATTTCAATAGTACCTTTGTTTCCTTTTCTTTGAGATTCTTCCCATGCGTAACGAAAAGGTAGCTTTCTTGAAATTATTATTCCAAGATATTTATGTAAATTAACTACTTGAACATCTGCATTTCCATAAGACCATTTTTCATGCTCTGATAGGTGGCCACCCATTCTAAAGACCACTATATTCGTCTTATCTAAGATAACTGATAAACCTAAGAGATCCACGTCTTCTTTCAATACATTTAGTTGGTTTTGCAAACCTACAACTGATACGGACAAAAGAATAACATCGTTAGCATGCAGCAATAAAACTAATTCCACTGCTCCTGGTATCATCTGGATACTATGTTTTCAATTGCAGGACAATTCCACCGCCAGTTCGTTTATATAAAAAAAATAATAATAAAGCAACTGTAGACTCAACAAGCATCATAGTTTTTACTCCAGTTGGACAATCAAAATAATCTGAATGCTCACTCTTCACAAGCACGCATGCAAGTACTGAGTTATAGACACCTCTAATAGTCATGTACAATATTCTAATAACACCACTTTACGAGGTACATTCCACAGAGCATTCCAAATTACCGAGTCAAAGGCCTTTTATGAAATAT